>CP092864.1:99029400-99244400 GCA_030710605.1 Cordylochernes scorpioides
ATCGGCTCCTGGGTAAAAAAATTTAAGCTTATTAGAGTGTATAATTTCTGTTTGTTTTCTTTGGGGTATATTAGGCTTATCTATTTCATATGTGACTGGAGAAAGTTGTTTTAAAATAGTAAATGGGCCTATATATATTTGTGTTAATTTACCAGTGTTTGGATAAATAAAGGTTTTTACTAATACCTGATCTCCTTCTTTAAAAATGGGTTCTGGGTGTTTAATATCATAAAGTTGTTTGCTGTGTTCATGGGATTTTATGGTTCTTTCAATGGCTAATTTTCTTGCCTTTTCTATTGGTGTATGTGTTTCTGTGTCATGTCCTATATACTGTGGTTGTATTCCATAGTATAAGAATTTAGGTGTAAAGCCTGTTGTGGTATGTACTGTTTCATTATAGCTTTCAGTAATTTTAGGAATATATTTTGTCCAAGGAATCTTTAAATTAGCATTATATTCACATCTTAACCTATTAATGATAGTGGAATTTAGTCTTTCTACTTTTGCATTTGTTTCTGGATGATGGGAACTGGTGAGTAGATGCTTAACATTATTTCTATCTAAAAAGTGTTTAAATTTTCTGCTAAGAAAAGCTGCATTTCTGTCAGTTATTAATATTTCTGGTTTATTAATTTGGAATAAATTTCTCAAACAAGTTATATAAGAATCAGTTGATACAGATTTTGTTGGAAAAGCCCAAAGGAATCTACTATGGTGATCTACTATCATATGGATACTGTGTCTTGTTGTCCCATAATTATGTAACCCGCCCAATGTATCTAGAGAAAAAATGTGATTTGGGTGTGTAGCTATTGGCATCTGTTGTAGTGGTCCATAAACAATTCTGTTATCCCTAGACTTGTTAAACTGGCAAGTTTCACAATGTTTGGTGTAATTAGCAATATCCCTAGTCATATGTGGCCAATAATACTGTGGAGATATTATTTTAGTCATTTGAGTTGTTCCAATATGTCCATGCTTTGTATGTACTTTGCTTAATAATTTGTGTCTTAGTGTTTGTGGTACATAAGCTCTTTTAAAACCCTTCTTGTTAATCATATAAAGGCCATTTTGTATTTTAATTTTAGCACTACTAATTTGTTCTGTGGATCGGTGTTCTTTTAACTCATTATATGTTAGGTAAAATGAGACAGGTGCTCTTGACAGCATGTCTGCTTCTATATTATTTAATCCTTTAATATGTTTAATGTCAAAGCTATATTGAGATAGGATTAAGGACCATCTAAATAACCTACCTTGTGGGTTTTTTACATTTTTGATCCATTTTAAAGGTAAGTGATCTGTGTGCAAAGTAAAATGTATGTTGTGTAGGTATGTGTGAAATCTTTGTACTGAATTAATGATAGCTAATGTTTCAATTTCTGAGGCAGTATAATTCTGTTCATATGGGTGAAGTTTTCTTGAAAAATAACCTATGGGGTGTAAAATGCCTTGTTCATCTGTTTGTTTAAGAACTCCTGCTACTCCTAGACTTGACGCGTCTGTGAATAAATGACATGGTTTTGATGGGTCATAAATATATAGTACAGGCTGTGATATGAGTGAATTTTTAAGTGTTTGGAAGGCTTGTTCATGTTTCGCACTCCATAGCCAAGGAGCATTTTTTAACAAAAGTTCATTCAAAGGTGCCCTAATTTGCGCATAATGAGGAATAAATTTATTATAAATATTTATGGTGCCTAAAAATCTCTGTAAGGTTTTAATATTATATGGTCTATTTAATTTTATAATTGCTTCAATATTTGTGTTATTTGGTGTATATTTTCCTGAGTTAATAGTGTATCCTAAGAATTGTATTTCTTTTTGTAAAAATTTGCATTTATTGAGATTCAGCTTTATATCCTCTTGTTCGAATATACCTAATATGTCATCTAAATGTTTAATGTGTTCTTCATAAGTTTTGGAGTGTATAATAATATCATCAAAATAATTTAAGGCATAGTGTATATTATGTTTAGTGAAAACTGACTTCATAATCCTTTCAAATTGTGAAGGTGCATTTTTTAGACCATATGGAAGTCTGTTCCATTCATAACATCCTAATTGTGTTACAAAGGAGGTTTTATGTCTATCTTTTTCATCTATGGGTATATGCCAGTATGCATTTTTAACATCTAGAATAGTATATATTTTTGACTGTGATAACCTATCTATAATTTGTTCTATAAGTGGAATTGGTGTATGTTCTGGAACTGTTTTTTGATTAAGTTTCCTATAATCTATACAGAGTCTTGTGGGGTGATTTGGGTTATCAGATTTTTTATTCACTAATAATGCAGGAGAACTATAGGGGCTAGATGAGGGTCTAATAATATCATATTTTAATAATTCAGTTATTTGTTTTTGTATTTCAGCATTATTGTAAAAAGATGTCCTATATGGTTTTGTGCTATGGGAATATTATCTAAAAGAGATATGCAAATTGGGTTAGTCTTTATGTGTCCTATATCAAAATTGTGCTTAGAGAAAACATTCTTATATTTATGCAATATATCTGAAATTGTTTGATTAGAGAAATTTGGATTAATATCTACTTTACTAAGGTCTAAATAGGAATTATAATTTGTTATAGAGCACGGTTGTCGCATACTGTGAAATGGGTTAGAATCAGTAATGGGATTTGAATTAGGATCTATAAGTTTAACATTTGTAGTTGGTATATCAAAAGAATTGAAATTACACAATGGGTTAATCTTTAAAAGAGATGAATTTTTAACATAGTATGGGTCTGGAATACATAGGGTAGTGGCATATGACTTCTGATTATCAGTTTTTGGATTAAAAGAATACAAGAATTTATAATTTTGGAAAAGAAGGTTTTTGAAAAATCTATTTGCAACTTAAATATATAAAATGTTGGTAAACCTAAAATAAGATATTCTATTGGACTATCACAAACAAACATTTCTTGATACTTTGTAATTTTACCTAAGCTAAGCCTAACCAATATTTTGTATAATGGGTAAGTAAATCCTTCTACCTGACCTATTCTTTCTTTTGGGGAATTATCTAAAATTTTATAATAAATATGGTTTAAGTATTTTAAAGGTATAATGGAAATAGATGATGCAGTGTCAAGTACACAAGGTAAGGATATTTGGTTTATAAATACAGAAAAAAGTAATAATGTTCTACCTGGATTGATGCGCTTCGGATGATTATTGTTCTTAAGTGGGCAGTCTCTATGGAAATGGATCTGGTTGGGTAGCTGGTGAGATGCACATATCTTGCAGGGGTATGGAGGCTGGTTTATGGATTTGTGGGGTTCTTGTTGGTGATGAGTTGCTGCTGCTGTCCTGGGAAAAGGCTGGTATTGATGAGCTTTGGAGGAGTTGGAGTTAAAATTTTTTACTGGAGTGCTTGTACTGGTAGAGGGTTGTTGGGGTTCTTCTTCTTTATTTGTTGATAATTTTAATTGGGTTGTGATTTTATACCATTCTGAAGGTTCTTATACTCTTGCAGCTATTAGATATTTTTTTAGGTAATCTGGCATTCCATCTGTAAGTGCCTCTAATAAAAGTGTTTTATCTAGGTTTAGTTTTTTGGCTAAAGCAGATTTTTCCTTAAAATATTGTTCCAGATCATCTTTATCAATATATTTTAAATTTAGAAACCTACTGAATAAATTTGAATCTTTAATTGTGAAATATGATGTTAATTTTTGTTCAATTTCCCCCCAATTATATATATCTTGAGTTCTTCTATGTAATAACTAAATGCTTCTCCCTCGAGATAATTTGAAATATTATTTAGTTTAAAATCTTCATCAAGGTGTTTCTGTAAACATTTTTTGTTAAAGAATTTGAGCCAAGATATTATGTCTAAATTTTGACCATTAAATTTCGGTATTTCTATAGTATTTGGATTTGGCGTCATGGCGTGTTCTACATTCCTTTGTTTGCGAGACATTTTGTAAAAGTAGTTTTATAAAATTTGAATAATTTATAGAGCAATTAGGTTGAAAAATCAGGTAATCCTGTCGGCTTATTGTTATGAATATTTTGTGTTGTTGTTAGATTAGGCTTGATAAGACAAAGGATCGATAAGATAAAGGGTTGAGGTGCAGTCGTGATAAAAAAAAGATAAATATTTACCGTCAAGTAGCTTTTATTTTCAATTACTTGAGGAAAGATTATACATTTGTTAGTTTCACATTATATAGAATTTATAATTTAATCCTATATTAGTGATTTGAAAGGATTGATTGGTTAACTACGCATATTTACAACAAAATTATACAACTAAAACTGAAAGTCTTTTTAAAAACGATGATAACAAAAAAAATAAAAATATCAATGAATAAAATAAAATATATATTTTTTAAAATATAGAAATATTTGAGGTTTTTAGATTATATAATATTTTTAGATTATATAATATTTTTAGATTATATAATATATATATATATGGATGCGGTCTTCTTGAAAATGGTAAAATGAAAATTGGCCTTCTAATACACTGGTGTCCAAAAAATAAGAAATTTTTGCTTTTTAATGATATGTTTTAAAATATACAACGCTAAAAGCTAAAAAGTAATTTAATTAAGTATTTTAAGTCGTAATTTACCATTCGATTCGGTAAAATTGAAAATATTCAAATTTTTGCTTGTCTTTATAAGTGTGCTGTTTGGCGTGTCGTTTACCCCATCTAAGAATTGTCCAATTATAATTTTATTTAATCCTTAGTTAATTATGAGTTTACGAGAAAAATTAGCAGATGATTTAAAATGGAGAGCTGTTGGAAGAATGGAGGCAGGGCAATCACAAGTTGAAGTAGCAAAATGGCTAAATGTGAATAAATCTGTGGTCAGCAAAATATGGAAACAGTTCATTGAAACAGGAACCATCAAAAGAATAGAAGGTTCTGGTAGAAAAGAAAAACAGCTACCTCTGAAGACCGTTATCTGGTCGTAACTGCCAAGCGTCATAGGGAGATGACAGCTATTCAACTCTCTAATGAACTCTCAAGTGCTACTGGAACGAGAATTTCAAGACAAACTGTTTACCGAAGGCTTCGCGAAGGTGCTCTTCATGCAAGACGACCGATGGTCTGTATCCCTTTAACCTCTGCTCACTAGAGAGCCCGCTTGAATTGGTGCTTGAAACATCACGCCTGGACTCATGATCAGTGGGCCAATGTTCTCTTCAGTGACGAGTCAAGATTTAGTTTGAACACAGATTCTCGACGAGTTTTCATTTGGAGGGAGCCTGGAACCCGCTATCATCCCAGTAACATCAGGGAAATAGACAGTTTTAGAGGTGGCAGTCTCTTAGTCTGGGCTGGCATCAGTTCTAGCAGACGCACACCCCTCCACATTTTTTCTGGGAGCACTTTTACTGCCCAATGGTACAGGGACGAGATCCTTGAGCCCTATCTAAGACCTTATAGAGATCAAATTGGTCACAATTTAATTTTTATGGACGATAATGCTCGTCCGCATAGGGCTAGGCTAGTCAATGAATATCTGCAGAGTGAGAATATTCGAAGGATGGATTGGCCAGCCAGATCTCCGGACCTGAATCCAATAGAGCATGTGTGGGATGATCTAGGGAGGCGTATTGGAGCTCGTCACCCCACTCCCAGAACCCTCGTTGAGCTAAGAACTGCTCTATTGGAGAAGTGGGGTTTACTACCCCTGGACCTCCTCCAAAGCCTGGTAAACAGTATGAGGGCTCGCTGTGAGATCTTGATAGCTGTTAGAGGTGATCATACTCCCTATTGATATCTTATTTCTTTAAGATCTGGAACCTTAGCTTTGGGTATGTTGGTAATAATTTGCATATTTAATAATTTCAAATATTTTTTTCAATTTTCATATAGCTAGTCAAATTCTCCATAGTTTAAACTATTTGTATACTAAATTTTATATTTGTTAATAAATTAGCTTTTGGGAAATTTCAATATTGTTTAAGTTTCTTATTTTTTGGACACCAGTGTATATAAAGGTTTGCCACACCTGTTTTAGGGTGTGGCCATCGTCAGGCGGCTTCTGTTTCAGAGACACGCTCTCTCTCCATGTCTCGGTGATAAGCATCCAAGTTTGTGTCATGGCCTCTACCTCTGTCCCGTGGGCTGTCCCCGATTACTCTCTGTGCTAACATCTAGCCCTGCCTCTGCTTCTTGTTGTCCGCGTGTGGGAAGAATATCAACACTCGCCTCACCTACACGACTGCCAGTTTATCCATACGTCGGCAGGATCACATTTGCAACAATATTACATATGTATATATTTTTTGTTATAAATAAAATGATTTATATTATTTTAAATAAAAAAGCCTTTTAATTTATATATATATTTATATATACATAGTGTGATAAATAATTTACAGGAATGCCAAATAATTAAAGAAATACAAAAGTATGATAAAGTTTTATTTAAAATTCATCAAAATAATCACCGTCACTATCTATACACTTGTTCCATCTTTTCTTTGTTGTTGTTGTCGTGTCCAAAGAAGAGTCTCAGATGTCTCCATGCATCTCCATCACAGCAGCAGAAATATCCACTATCTTGGGTGTGTAAAGCTGCTGCTCTGGGTCTAAGTCGATTTTCTGCAAGGCTGCGGCCATTGCTGGGCATGAGAATATGTGAGTAGGTGTTAGTTCCACACCAGGACAATTGTTGCACGCTTTATAAGTTCTTGTGCCATCTGGATGTATTGTCATTCCTTTATGGTGTTTTGTTCTAAGTCTTGTTATGGTTTTTGTCAGTTTTCTCTCAGAGTTTATTTCACTTATTTGATCTTTTCTTATTTTTTGTTTGATTATCTTGTATTTTGCCAAAGCATCAGCGTCAAATACTGACATTTTTTCTTTCCTTTGGCTCAGCTTTCTGGCTTCCTTTGCCAATTCATCTGCCATTTCATTACCCTCGATCCCAACATGGGCAGGAATCCATTGTAGAATGCAGTTCTTCTCCAATGTTTCCAGTTGGGTAAGTAATGAGTGTATTTTCTGCGTGATTCTAGTATTGCCCTTCTGAATTGCTTCTAGAGCGGATCTGGAGTCGCTGTATATTATAATTCCTTCTGCTTGATGCAGGGATGGTTGGTTCAGGCCTACATCAACGGCTTTCCAGATAGCTGTCAGTTCACAAGTGAAGTTTGACGAAATCTTTCCTGCTCCTTCTTTGATTTTGATGTGTGTTCCATCTTGAGGTATTATGTTAATTCCGGCCCCTTCATTACTCAGAGTAAGGTCTGATGATCCATCTGTGTATGCTAATAAATATTTTTCTGATCATATAAATCAATTGTATCAAGTCCCTTCTTTTTAAGTATGGTTTTGTTCTCTTTTTTATTGCAGGGTTCGTTCAGGTTGAGATTGATGATTATATTTGAAGGTAATGAGGTAGGAAATGTTGGTTCTTCTTGAATTTGAAAGTCACTCTGTTTCATGTTTATGCCTTTTCTAATGTTGTTGTCGTACTGAAGTGTTGAAGATCTTTTAAGTCTTTCTTTTTGTGTCCAGTTTAAATAGGTTCTATGGGATATGTGTTCGGTTTTTTTTACTTTTTAAGCTATTTGTGAATTTTATTGTTTTTAATTGTCTTCTGCCTTCGAGTAGGTCTAGGCCACATTCTCTTTGAATTTTCTCATTATTGGTGGAAGAAACAGCACCAGTGATTATTTTGGCCGCTTTTGCTTGAACACTGTCTAGTCTTCCTCTTAGTGATGAGCTTGAGGGAGCCCAGACAGGTGTTGCATATTCCATTATTGGCCTTATTAAGGTGGTATATGTTGTTCTGAGGGTTTTGGGTTTTGCTCCCCAATTTGTTCCACATATCCTTCTCAGAATATTTAGTTTTCTGGTAACTCTATTTGAGGTGCTAATTATGTGTTCTGTAAAACGCAATTCCTCATCAAGTATCTCACCTAGGTATTTTGGATTTATAATTTTATCAATTATTTGGTTGTTTATACTTATTTTGGGATTAAATTTATGCCTGTTTTTCCTGTCAGTGGAGAAGACGCATAGGTTTGTTTTTATTAGGTTTATGGTCATTTTGAGTTCCATTGCCCACTTCTCCAGTCCTCTCATTGATGTGTTCAGTATTTTTTCTGATTATTCTATACTGATACTTGTGTACCATATGGCTATATCATCTGCATAACAGGCAACCTTTGTGTCTTCAGTGAGGTAAGGATGGATGTCGTTAATATATAGCAGGAAGAGTAAAGGACTGAGCACAGATCCCTGAGGTACACCAGCCCATGTTCTTCTGTCCTTGGAAAATGCTCCATTAACCCGAACCTTTATCCTTCTTCCCCTTAAGAAGTCTGCAATCCAGATTAAGGCTTTTCCTCTTACTCCGATGTTGTGCAGCCTTTCAAGTAATTTCTCCCTCCACACTCGATCAAAAGCTGAGGTCATATCCAGGAATACGGCCGTTGTCTTATTTGTTGGTTTTTCCTGGAAAGAATCTATTATTGATTGGCAGAAGTAGAACAGTTGATCAGTTGTACAGTGTCTGGATCTATAGGCAGTTTGGTAGAAGTTTATTTTATTATTGTTAGTGAGCCAGACTATGAGCCTAGAGAGGATAATTCGTTCTGTTATTTTACAAAGTATGCTGGTGAGAGCAATTGGCCGATAATTCTTGAATTCCTTGGCATCTTTGTTTGGTTTCAGTATTGGCACTAAAATTGAAATCTTCCAATCCTTTGTTAGTTTACCAGTTTGCCATGAAATGTTCAGTATTCGTAGGAGTTGATTTTTAGCTTTGTCTCCAAAGTGTTTAATCAATTGACCAAAGATTAGATCATCTCCTGGTGACCTCTTGGGATCTAACTTTTCTATTGATGAGTTTAGCTCATTCAGTGTGAAGTCTCTCGAAAAAATATCTTGTTGATGGTAATTTCTTGCTTGTTTAACTAACTTGTTTATATTATTTTTTAGAGTCCTGTCTTCATTCGTGTAGTTGAGTCTGGAAGTGCTTGAAAGATATTCAGCAATTATGTCAGCCATCTGTTTGTTCGTTCTCGCTGTTCTATTCATATCGGTTAGAGTATTGGAGATTGGTGTTGGTTTTGATTGTTTTCCAACACTCTAATTATATTCCAGTGTTGGCTGTCCTTTCTTGGATCCATTTTTTTCGCAGAATTCTGCCCATTTTTCTTGTTTGCATATCCATATTTTTTGTTCTATTTTGTGACTAATTTCAATGAGTTTCTTTCTGTTTTCTTCTGTTTTATTTGTTTTGAGATGTTCATTGATATTGTCTCTCTCTGCAATCATTGCCTCGATGCTGTGGTCCTTCCAGAAAGGTATCCACAGGTCTTTACGTCTGCCTCTAGGTATCGATGCTTTTGCAGCTTTGGATATGTTCGAAGAGAATTTTTCCAAGTTTTTGTCAAGCGTTCTGTAATTTGATTCTTCTTTGCACAGTTCTTCGAGCTTTTCTGTGAATTTTTTCCAGTCGGCTTTCCTAAAGTTCCATGATCTTTTATTTTGTTTGACATTCTCAATTTTGAAGTTTAGGGTTGTTAAAATTGGTCTGTGGTCACTGTTTGCACTTTTCAGGATTTTCCATTGTGTTGTGGGTGCGATGTTGTAATTTATCGCTGTGATGTCTATTGCGGATTCTGTTCCTGTGGACTTGGATAGATAGGTGTTCTCTCCATTATTTAACGGTGTAAGGTCGAGGTTGGTTAGCATGTCTTCAACCTGCTGACGTTTGTTATCCTGGACAGGTGATCCCCAAGTTGGACTTTTGGCGTTAAAATCGCCATGATTGTGATATCCGAAGACGCTTCACTTAATGTCTCTATCAGGCCTGTATTGGTGCTAGTGTTATCGGGGTGATAAACATTTATGATTGTTATTGTTTTTTCTGGGAGGTAGATTTCTATTGCCTGAGCTTCTTTCGTGCTTTCTGTAGGCTTACTCTGATTATAGGCTCTTTCCTTAAATTTGATTTCTGGTGTTTTAATCAAAACGGCAAGTCCTCCTCCAAATTTTCCCGGTCTGTCCTTTCGTTGTGTTGTATAGCCTTTGATATTGAATCTCAGATTGTGATTCAATTTTGTCTCCTGAAGACAAGCAATATGCACATTGTTGTCACGGAGAAGACAAGTCAGCTCTTCAGTTTTTCTCTGGGTGCCATTTATATTGAGCTGTAGTAGATTCAATTGTGTCCTCGTAGTAGATTTCTCATCAGGAGCCCGGGCTGCAGCTCCTGACTCGGCGGTTACCCCGGACGCGGTAGCATTGCTGGAGATATCGTTTTTGATCTTCGTGCCGTGAACCAATGGGGATCAGAATTAAACATTTCGACCATGTTTTTGCACGTTTCTTTGCGATGCTTTTTCTGCTCATTCGTTAAAAGATGTGGAACAAATTTAGCCGGGGATCGTTTAATATGCAGATAATTATAGCCACGCTCAATAAATTGAAACAGCAAGTAGGTAAACAGCGTGGTAAGTTTCTTTATTGGGAACTACTTTTTAAAGAAACTTACCACGCTGTTTACCTACTTGCTGTTTCAATGCAGATAATTCTTTATGATGGCTTGGCATGTTCCAAAAGAGATATACAAGTCTTCTGATAGCTCTCTGATAGTTATTTTTGGGGTTTCTTTGATCGATGACTTGAATTTGAGTGCATTTTCGTGGTTTCTTATCGATAAAGGTCTTCCAGTGTGCAGATCATCCTTGACGCTTGTTCGACCAGCTTTAAATCGTGCATACCATTCAAATGTCCTCGCTTGTGATAGGGTATCTTCTTTAAAAGCATGCTACAACATTTGAAATGATTCGGAAGCTGTTTTCCCTAATTTAAAGCAAAACTTTATGCAGACTCGCTGTTTTTCAATACAGTCCTTACTGAAGTTAGAAAATGTTATGATATTCTCGAGCTTATAAATTCGAAAAAACGTGAGCGCGTGCGTCTGTGGGATCATTTTATATACGTGTTGATAAATGTTTTATCTATAAGGTCCTCATAAAATTATTTCATTATTTTGAATATTTTACGTGATCCAGTCACATTCCTGGAAATTATAATTCACACGTTGTATATTATTCCCTAGAAGAATAACTTCGGAAATTTAACTAACATCTTCCATATGATATAGTTTTTTTTTAAATATTACACTGCCTAAAGGCTAAACCTATATGAAGCCGCAATATTTCTCGAATGTTAAGTAGGCCAGTAAACGCTTGAGAGCTTGCCTTGTAAAATAAAATAAAAAAAAATTGCGCATTATTAATCTACTGTATTTATAGCTTGTATTTTCGTTAATTTAAAAATAGTTTTAAAAATAAAAGGAGATGATATCTACAGAGAGACTATGTACACTAATGTACAGTCAGGTGTAACCACCTATAATTCAATGAGTCCTCCTCCAGGCAATCAGGTTCTCACCATCAACGAGAATTGATAAAATGTGAACTCGACCCAGAGACCAGGAAAGGACGAAAAATTCAGTGAACTGTGTCTCTAGGAAGAGTCAGGCATTGTATTAAGCGATCACTTTGATCAAATATGAGTATAGTATTTGGCAGTAGATTTCAAGAAGTCCTAAAAGTATTTACCAGTTTTAATGTTTCACAGTCCGCAAGATGTGGAGCCTTGGATGTGCGACTAGTCGAGGCTGATTTATAAAATCACCATAAATGTAATTATTTAATGCATTTTTTCTATTTAAAATGAAACAACTTCCTTTTGTCCTTACCGCGGTGAAAAAATATTGGCTCATCAGCGGTGAGGGCTTCCAGCAGTGTCGAGTGTCTAATCTATCACATCATTCCAATATTGAATTGGCTATTCTAGCATATAAGCAGAATTGCTTATATACCGGGGGCACTTAGAGACAAATTTAGTTAAGGCATTAAATAAAACTATGGACGTAAGCTTTAGGACAGCAGAAATATATGTATAAATACTTACACGGAGTATTGCACTTCAAAAAACAATTCATAAATAAGCTAGTTATCCCTGTATCAATTTTTATATTCGACTTATGCCTTAACACAAGTGTATAACTTTATTGGGTGTGTGGAAATGGGTAGTAATATTTTCTCGTAATATTTACTCTTCTAACCGTACGCAAGAATTATTTAACGCATCTATTTTAACGAATGTCTAACTAAAATCTAAAAAAAAGTATAGTTAAATATTTTGTATTTTTACTAGCCTATCAATAATTCTCGTAAATTTGGCTTATAGCAATATTGGAATCCGCCTTGATTACTTATGCCGTTCATGAAACGGTGTATGTAGCTTTTTTCGAGCGTTTTCGTGAATAGAACCTAAGTTCGAAAAATGGCTGGAAATTTTTTAAAAGTATTCTATGAAATAGAATATAGTATATAGTATTGTAAGTACAGGAATCCCATTCACTAAAGTAATCAAAAATACGAAAATCACGGGACGAGTGTCTTTTGTACGAAAATTTATTGTAAATCGCTCAAGCTTTCGGGCTGACCGGCCCTTCTACAGGAGACAAGTGAACACATATGGCACATCGGGCACTATATAGGGATGGGACTATTTACATATTCAAAAAAATATATATATATATTTTTAAACTTTTTTAAGGGGATTTTGCATATCTAAGAATGTGTGTTGGGAGGAATAATTAGCATAATAGTAAATTATGGACAGAAGAAATTAACATGTATCATAATAGATATTAGTAGTTTAGTAAAGAGCATCCCCAATTCACTTTAATTGTCGTACGTCCTATTAGAGCCCGCTTCTAAAAATTTGTGTATTATAATTCACTCTAATTGGCTTACGTCTGGAGATTCCCCGTAATAAACTTTAAATACAACTTTTTTTTTAAATGTGTTGCATCCCCAATTCACTTTAATTGGCCTATGTCCTATATGTGCGTTAAATAGCTGGCCGTCATTTTAATTGCCCTAAGGATTCCCAATTCACTTTAATTACCCTACGTCATAGGTGACCATTCCTTATTGGAAACATGTTACAAGTATATGACGTAATGTCAGGGTCATATATACATATATATAGGCCGATATTTTCTCAAATTGCAGTCAGATTATGGAGGCATTCAACAGTATTACCTCTTATCCACCTCTCATAAAATTTGATGAGCTGGAATTAGGCAGTTATAAACTGATAGAACTCAAACTAGTTGAAACCCGCTTCGGTCCATCAGTCAAGGCGGTTATAGAAGTAAAAGATTCTCAGCGGACACTATTTCTTCCAAAAAGATATTCAAAGCTGAAGCAATTTCAATTAGACGAAATCATCAAAGAAGAATGCTGCTTGATTTTCAAGGAACGCATCGGGAGTACGACAAACTTAGAAATCCAACGTGTGTACGTTTGTAAATATGCTCCGTTTGCGTGTACACTTTTTTCTCTTTGAGTCTAAAATGTAATAAAGTTCATGTTGAAAAAAAAAAAAAAGTGTTTGTGTGCTCATTTTTTTTAAAATCTGTCATATCTTTTACCAACTGATATAACGATATAATATTTATGGAAATGTGTGTCAAAAATATATATTTAAAAAAAAAGTGTACATTTTTAAATGGCCAAGCTTTTCCATCTAACTTTGGCACTAAAGAGGAAGAAGAAGAAAACAAAGTTTAATATTTTAATAGGTTTTTTCAAAAACTATTTATTTCAAATGTATAATGAAAGAAAAAAAAGATTAGGTAAAGATTTTTTATTATTTCAAATAAATGGGGATTTATATAAAAGTCTTTTTTTTTAATATTAGAATTAGGATATAATTTTAAATTGAATAATATTTTGTTTATTTATTTTGTAAAAAAAAATGTATACCACATTTTGTTTAGGGTTATTTGAAAATTGTATGAAAAACACCGTCAATGCATGTATTTTAGTGTAGAAAAAAAAAACACAAGAAGATTAGTTAAAGATTGTTTATTATTTCAAATAAATGGGGATTCATATAAAAGTCGTTTTTTTTTTTAATATTAGAATTAGGATATAATTTTAAATTGAATAATCTAGATAATTTGACACATATATCAATATACTTGTCAGGAAATATGCTATTTGCAGCATTTATAAGTTCTTCCGCAGTTATTTGAGGAAAAATGACAAACATAATTAAATCCAAATACTTGAAGAATATATCAGCAACTTCAATAGGTAAAAATATAGTCTTATAAATTCCACGAGCCTTCTTCATCATGATAATTTCAAAATCACTTCTTAAAATTCTCAATTTAGGTGATTCTAAATAATAAAATAGATCCTTTATTTCATTAGCGTTGAAGACTAATCCGACTCGGTTGGGTTTGCCGTTCGATTTGCATTTCCGGAGCTCTACACGTCGATGAGATTTGAAAAAAAGTTTATAATTTCGAAGCAGAGGAAGAGCGAGAAGCGTTTTGTCCAGCATCATATCGCACTCTGAGCTTTTTATTTCCATGTAGACCCAGGAGGTAAAAAAGCCAAATTACTCATTGGGGTTTTATTTATTTATTATTATTTATTTTTTTTTGCTTTAAATTTGATTTTTTTTTAATCATGAAAGAAATGCCAACCCCATCGCCAAAAAATTTAGCACGAAGCTTTTTTTTTAGCTCTACACAAGCATTTCATTCATTTTATTGCACAAATAGTGGGATTCAAGAAAGCTTTTATACGAATACACATCGCAGAAGTTACAATGTTCGATATATACGGCGTGCAATTTGCAATTCACGCCTATTGTTTTCGATTTGGGTACGTTATACTTTTTTTCAAGATCGATCGATGGAATATTTAATTTATCGAATATATTTTTCTCAATACATCCGCCTTTATATGCGAAAGTGCCTCCAAAATTTGAATATAATTTCAAAATATATTTTTCCACGTCGCAAATCCAATTGCCTTCTCTCCTTGGTTTTTGACACATGAATAGTCCGTGAATTTTCTTCGTGCAATATCTAACTGTTCTTTTGTCCCTCTCACTTAAATGACAATATGTATAATTGGGATTATATATTTCAATTCTTTCACCGAGGTCGCGGTGTAGGTGCGTCCAAGAGAGTTGGCGAAGTAGCATACCGCTCTCTAGCGGAAAAGCTTCAAAATCAACGATACAAGATATCTCGTACATGACACAGGCAGGAGAATTCCGAAATAGTCAGCTGTACGCTTCGTTCACCGGGCTTCAACTGTCCCTTCCACAAATAAAATTGTCTTATGTCAATGACGTCATTGCACAAATGTGCGTAGATCTGTCTTCCTAAATGGGTACCGTTCAAACAAGGATTCAAAATCGCATTAGAGATTGCACAACCCATAGGTCTTTCCGTACTATTAGAAGATGGGCTGGGAATTGTCATAATGGGAGATACTGTCATTATTATTATGCCACAGAGGAGGAGCGTTATCACAATTACCCATTTGAGAAAACCAAATAATTTTCGAACACCCGTTGCGGAAAATCGCTTTAGGGACACATACCTCTGCATCGTCACGAGTTTCGAGGATAATTATATTTCCCGATTCTAGTTTGTGCGTTAAATAGCTGGCATTTTCTTGGCGGTGTCTGAACGTTAGAGATCTTTCTTTGCCTAAGCACAAGAAGGCATTGACCCCGATTGGAAGGGGCCTCCAAGATTTAAAAATTTCTCCTCTATTTACGGAAATAACTTCGATAGTATGAAATGGATGAGGAGTTATATTACTGATTCTTTTACTAAGAAATTCAACGTCTATGCTTTTTTTACGCGCTAAATGCCATGAAATAGAAGGCTTGAATAATTTATATTTATAGATATTGATATTTAATGGAGGGACAAACTGCCAAATGTCGTCAACAGCGTCTTCCATATCTCTTACACACCCCCCTACTGGCGAAAATTCTTTCGCACGAACCGAGTAACCTGCTCGGAATTCAGCCTTGTCATTTTTTTATTTCTGCTTACTCTATTTAGGAAATACAAACAATATTCGCCGCATCTTTTACTATTGCGAGATTGCATCTGGAGCTTATTGTGCAATATTCTTTTCGCATTGCGTTTCATAAAATTTATGATCGCGGGCATAAAAGGTTTAATACCATAAGGGTCGAAATAAAAAACTGTTCGTTTATTCGAAAAGGCAATCGCGACCCAATGACTTCCCTTCATTGTTGACGGATCTAGATTAACAACAAAATACTTACAGCAGCGACCATCGATATATTTCGGTAGCGAATCTGACGGAAACACGCCCGCAATTTTTTTAGAAATGATAGGGTCAAGCGTAGCCAATCTTAAGAGTTGTTTCGAATTCATCGTAAGGTGCCAATGTAGTCGACGTATAATTTTAACGACACTCTTACATTGGTTTTTGCGTGAAAATCTGTATAAGTAAGGTTTCCCAATACCTTATCCCCGCTTTTAAATGAGATATTTACATCATCCCTGACCGATTCGCTTAAAAAATGTTGTATTTCAGGAGCTTCTTCTTCTTCTTCGTCATTTCTAAAAACCATATAACACCCGGGGTTGTTAATACCTGTCGGCACGTTTTCATATCTGAGCCGATACTTCCAAATTTTTCCATCGAGAAAGAATTTGTGTTGTGCAAATTCACATTTTAACGTTATCGAATCTCCTTCCATGAGCATAAAACGAAAATCTAAGGTTTCGGTACTAGTAACTAATTTACCTAAATAATCACGGAGATATAAAACTGTGATGGCGTCCGTGTCATTTTCAGCGTTACCTAAATTTGTTTCTTTATAACCGTTGCAATCAAAGTGTTTGTTTTCTTCGTCTAACAATAAAACTTGCTTTTTCAAACGCTTAATTTTCTTGGTTAAAAAACCTTTTGGAACGACATCTGTGTCGTCTGTTGGTTCAGGAACATTGGTAATTTTTCTTTGCTCAGCATCATAATACGAATTTTGTTTTAAAGGTAAAGATTTCGGAACGTATAAGCCATCGTTTAGTTTTATCAACGCGTTTTGATCGCAGCTATGAACTAACGTCGCCTCGTTTATGTAACAATCCTGCATTACTCGATCAAACTCACTTGCCGCAGTTTATCGATATGAATTTCGGATTGGAATTCGGAATAAAGGATGACGTTAATTGTCGATGTTAGTGCGCTCGAAAATTTCACTTCCAAAGAAATATTCGAATTTTGCGTAGCGCTAGAATGTAGATCCGAAGCGCACAAATCGGGAGTCGTATCAAACGCGAACAGAGTCAATCCGTTTTGAAATTCTTCTGGAGTTATATTCAATTCTCCGGAACTTAAATATCGACCCATGTTGGAAAAGAGATCGACGTAGCTTCTGTAAAATTCTCCTTCGGAAAATTGCGGAGTAAGCGGACGGTTTGGAAGAACTCGTTGTCCGATTTTTAATGAAATATAATTTATGTTAAAATTTTGAAAATTGAACGGGTTTTTCGTGAAATCTCCACTATATGCACCATTCGTCACAAATCCGATGACAATACGATTTGGTACTGGACCTAAAAATAGGTTCGGAAGGATTGTCGAATGGGTTCCGCTGGGAATCGTTAGAGTTTTTACATCTACTTTACGTATTGGATATTTTGCGACGCCATTCTCCAAAGTTTTATTATGCGCGAGAACGACGGACGGTGAAACAGTCACTTTTCGAACGAGAAGAGAGGCCTTTGTTATCTTCAGAACGAAACCTTGAGTATTGGACATCAAAACAAAGGAATCTTTAGCTCTATGCAAACGGATTTTTAATGAGACGCCATTTAGCAAGAGTTTGTGCTGAAAACTTAAATCTAAATTCATCGCGCCGAAAAGTGTTATTTCTTTATTTAAATCCATAACTGCATGTCGAGCTTTCAATCCCAAATTATTACCGTTTGGGTCTGTTTCGTCAAAATATTTCGCCGTGTCCTTTTCAAATAAGCTAGATTTGAGAAAAGTTTTCTGTGCATTTTCGGGAAAGTTTGCCAAGGCGTCTAAAATACTTCTATACCCGTAATTATTTTGCGATACGATTTGCTTTTCGTTTAAAAAAACTTCTACATTATCAAAAGCCGTATTCAGGAGATAATTTATAGGTCCGACTTTATCCGTGGCGGCTATGGCGCTTCCATCTCTCTTCGAAATTTCAACCGCGAGTTGTAAGAAAAAGAACGACGGGTCGATGTAGTGCTCAAACGTGCCCGGAATATAGAATTCGATTGGACCGTCCGATAGAGTCACTATAGGATGGACTTCTTCAAAATCGGAGTTTTCTATAGCTACTTGAATCGGTAAACCCGAAAATAAGTCCAGCTCGGATTTAAGACACAGAGGTTCCATCATGCGAATATGTCCCTGTTCTGCTTTCTTCTTCGTTTACGTACGGTTTTTATACGTTTGCCCTCTCCGCTTTGAAATCGTTTGAGAGCGTCGTCTTTGATATCCCTTTCAGTTTCAAATATTCGCTTTTTTATACTCTGCTTGAAATTTTCTCCGCCGCCGACATCTCCCGCTACTTTAAAAGCGGCGGATAAAAGTTTTTTGCCAAAGTATTTCCCCGCGCGTTTCAAAACGGGCGTTACAGTTCGAAAAATATTTCCGAACCATCCCCTTCCAGCCTGTGTGGCGTAATAATATGGAATATTACCACCCTGTTGCAGCGCGTAATACTGACAGCATATATGCGGGTCGATAGAGCGATGTTTATGCATCGTCATCTCGTTTGAAATGCAAAGTCACGCTGACGCTCTCGCCTAAGAATAATACAAAATCACCGTAGCGGTCTCTTATATTTATTTCGATCGTCTGAAACTCGCTCTTATGGAGGGTGTTTCCTTTCAAATGAAACGATTTTCGAGCGCTCGCGTTTTGCACGTGCAGGCATGCTGCACACGACACTGGTTCCAATAGATCAAGATTCTTCTGGAGAATTCATTTTCATCAGGTATCATGATTTTTGCAACATGGGGGGAGAGAGACTAACGCTCCAAGTCGAACAAACAATTCGGACCCTTTCCAAAGAAGGAAACAGTTATAGCGTCATAGTGAAAAAGCTAAAAGCAGAAGGACTAGATGTTGGCAAAGCTACAATATGTAGGGTAGTAAATGGCATCGGAAAGAAAAGGGAAGCTGAATCCAATGGGCAAAAATTTCAAGTCGATCGACCACGTCCGGTGCGGACCCCCGCCACAGTTTCCAAGGTAAAGCGGCTTGCAACTACTGAAAATCCACCATCTCAGCGCCAACTTTTCAGAATGTGTGGAACATCGCTAAAAACGATAAATAACATCATTCACAAAGATTTGGAACTGGATACCCGACGAAAAGGCAAGGTTCACAAGCTCACCCCTTTCCACATGAAAAACCGTGCAATGAATGCCCGGAAGCTCTACGAGGAACACCTGGCCGGTTCCAGATCGGAATATACTGCAACATTGGACGAAGCATGGATGTATGTGACGTATTGCAATGGAATCCGGAAGATCTGTTACATCAAAAGAGGCAATCAGGTCCCGGATAATTGGGTTCACCAATGCTCCGAAACTTTCCCTAAAGGTTTCATGGTTGTCGGGGTAATGACTGGCCGTGGAGTCCTTCCGCTCATAAAGGTTCCATCGAAGGTGAAGGTGAACTCAGAATTCTATATAGAATGCGTTCTGAAACCTGTCATCGAACAACTGAAGGACCTTTACCCAGGGGAAATGGACAAAGTGTTCCTTCATCACGACAAAGCCTCTTCCCATACCTCCAACAAAACCCAACAGTTCCTACAAGAAATGAAGGACACCCTAGGCCTAAATTTTATCAGGAACTCGGACATTCCAGTGAAGTCTCCCGACGCCAGCCCACTGGATTTTTACGGGTTCGGTATGTTGAAACAACGGCTCTTCAACCGACGTCCCAAAACTGAGGCCGGACTTTGGAAAGCCGCACAAGAGGAGCGGTCGAATGTTTCGCTCTCCAAAGTCAAGGAAGTGTTCGCAGCTTGGAAAGTCCGATGCAGGGAGATAGCCAAGAAGAAGGGGAAGCACATAGAACACATGAAAAAAATTCACGTTCGAAAAATAAAGTTCTAACGGACGTTTGAAATCGTTTCATTTGAAAGGAAACACCCTCTGTATTAACGGGTTTATAGAACAAAGTTTCAAAGTTTACGCTACCTTTGTCTCGAGGAAGAAATACGTGCCGAAGAAGTGGCGAAGCCGAATCTCCCACAATACCAAACTTACATATATCGGAGTAAACAAAAACCGATTGTATATTCTTATCCGTTCGCTCTCGAACGATCGGCTCGGTCGATATTGTCTTTTGTTCTTCAATCAAGATCCCTAATGGTAATAAAGTTGTTGCTTCGGGGAATTTGAGATAATTATATAAATTCCTAGAAATGATCAATTTATGATTAGGAGGTAAATTCAAAGTTGAAATGTCATTCCGAAAATCGAACTGTCCGTGGTTTTTAATGTTGTGACTCCACAATAATTTGACGATATCCTCGTTAAATTTGTCGAGGGCGATTAGCGGATCGGTCGCTTGATATTCGAATTGATGAGACAAAAGCGTGTCACCCTGGTCGTTCGAAACGATGTAAAAAAAATTAAAATGTTCCTTTTCTTTGACAATTCTATCAAATCTTAATTCGGCAAGGGCGACGAGCCAGTTTCCCTCGAGTCTGATACAATGGGGCAAACGCGTTGTATAATTTGAATGCGTATTATTTGGAAAATAATCCAAACTCGAATCCGAAGGTAGGGTCACATAGAATTCCTTCGTAGATCTGTAACCCATGAATTGAATCGATCCGAAAAGCCTTTAAAACTGACAAAATATTTTTTCGTCTTACCCTTCGCTTTTGTTTTGATAATGCGATCTATAGGCCAGAAATCCTCGTCTCTCTTATGTACTCGTTGTAATTCGAAATCGTAAAAACTTCCTTTAATTAAGTCGTTTTTCAAATCGCGCAATATATAGGTTGCCGGAACAGTATTCTTGCGATCGGAAATGACCAAAACCTCGTCGCTCCAACCCGGAAGATAGCTTTTGCGGAAAGTTCTTCTAAGTTTAGATATCCTTACTCTATCTCCGACCTCGAACTTGAAACGTTTGGCGGTAGAAGGCGGATACAAACGATTAAATATTTCATCCCTCATGAAAGGAGTCACATCATCGAGGGCGACCTTTGTAACTCGATTTACAGTTTTATTATAGCTTTTAATTAAATCCGGCAACGCGTCTATATATTTGTAACTCCCCCTTCGAGTAAATAACCGCCACATTTTTCCTTTAAGCGTTCGATTGAATCTCTCCACATTAGCGGCTTTCTTATCGCTGTACGAATGATAATGTTTGATATTATATTTTTTGAATAATGTCTGCACAGGCTTATTGAAAAATTCGGTGCCCTCGTCCGTTTGCAAGAGTTTGGGAACGACTTTTTCCTTCGAAAAAAGGTTTTTGAAGGCCTTTACAATTTCGGTAGAATTTTTTCGTTTGATAGGAATGGCGTAGGCTCGCTTGGAAAAAACATCGACAATAGTTAGAATGTAACGATAACCTTTGTTAAATTTTGAAAATTTAATCATGTCCACCAAGTCGCCTTGCCATAGTTCATTGATATCTAAGGCGATAATTTTTCGTCGTTTGAAATTTAACTTAACGGGTTTATGAAGGGTGTAAACGTCCTGTGTCTCCAACCATTTCGGCGCAGATTTTTTCGATATTTTAGCGCTCTTAGCCAATTGATCGATTCCGCCAAAACTTCCCGGTTCTTCCGCGTTGTAATACACTTTGGCTAATAATTGATCCATTTTTTTTTTTGAAGTCGATAAAGAAGGCGAGAGCTCTTCCCGCTTTACACTCGGCGTTTGTTTCTTAAATATGAGATTCTTAGCGGTCGAATTAAAAATCCACTGTTGTGGAATATTTATTTTCTTTAAACTTATCGCTAAATCTTGAAAGCCCACAGGTACATTTACGTTCTTCCTTTTTCGCGTCGTAAGAAACGTAAAAATATCGACGACGTTGGACTGCGGAATAGGTTGATTATTGATTATGATTTCACCATTCTGATTCCAAATCACTTCGTTAGTAGATCTTAAACGTTGAATAATCATGTCTACATACTTTTTTGAAGTGATCGGGACTGAATTGATAATTTCTGCATCTATATTTCGTTCATTTAAAGGTTCGATGGGTTGCGGCGGTGGCGGAGTGTCGAATGAACGTTGATAACGTCGCATTAATTCTGCTAAGAGCTTCACTTTCTGATCGTCCGGCAAAGACTTCTTTGTTAATAATGCGTCGATCTCTTGTTCGAGAGATAACGTTTGTGTATAAATTGGATATAATGACGGATTAGGAAATGCGAATCTTTCGGCCATTTTTACAACTTTTTACCGATCCAGGATCCCAAGGCCGACAGAATAGGCGCTAAAATAAGGGGCAAAAAACCTCCCTTCTGATTAGTCAGTAGACGTCTCCGTTTGACGAGAGAAATCTTTCTGTTCGCGAGAGTTCTCATCATCTTTTTATAGCGACGAAGTTTTGTTTTGCGTTTAGATGAAAGTTTAACATTGCCTTTTAAAATTTTGAGACATATTTCGCAGAGACAATTGGTCAGGGCTGGAGTGAGTAATTTTTTTCTATCTAGCACATTTTGCGCCTTTGCTAGAGACTCTAGCGCATATCTATGCTTGTATAATCGATTCATTTTGGTGAATAAATAAAATTAGCTTCCCCAGGAAATATATGTGAACGGATCCTCAATTGCTCAGGCGTCTGAGGTTTCAAATCTATGCAGATAAATTTATATAATTCCTCTGCAGTTGCCATTTTTAGAGCCGCTTCCAAAAATTTTGGATTATTGGGATACATTTGTCGCCCAAGCGTATATACCTGCTGGGCATCTCTGGGGTTTCTAAACAAGAAAATGTAATGACTATATAACGAAATGGTTCTAAAATGCGGATTTTTCGGAAATAAATTTTGCGCTAAAATTATAATAGAAGCATTCCAGTGATGAGTATAATTGCAAAATATTTTGACAATGTCTTGATTAATATCAAAAAATAAATCATCGAGAATCAATAAAGTGCGCTTGCTAACGTCCCAGTTATTGGGTGGTAAGCCGCTTATGTAAACAAAAGGGAAATCCTTAAACCACGGTTGAACAGACGAATAACACCAAATAACTTTCTCGGGAGGGGGTTCGATTAAATCAATTAATCGTTTTGTTAAACTTGTTTTTCCCGATTGAGAGGCACCCACAACCAACGCGTTAAACGGATGTCGTAAACGAAATTGAATATCATCTTGAGACGACATGACTGAGAGATTTCTTAAGCGGAATTTATATTTATACCATCTATGACAAAATAATAAGTCTTAACATAAGATCTTCCAACAATGTCGACTCTTTGTTTATAAAGCGATTCCTTACAACATTTGAGATAATGTGAAAAGTCTCCAATAGTCATCTTTATTGAACCGGGATATTGAACAGTTGTTAAAAAACCATAGCGCCGGTTCATAGTCGGACATTTTTTTTCTGTCTCGGAAGTTGAATTAATGCGTCCCCTTCAATCTTGAAATAGATTGCATTTTCGACTTCGGGAAGCTGACATTCGCATCTGAAAAGATTTTTCGAAATCTCAATTATTTCGTTTTCTCTGAGTTGCATAAACCCGTACCACATTTTCCTATATGTAGCTGAATGTCTATGAGTTTGGAAAAAGCAAAACCTGAGCCTCTGCTTTGGAATGTCTCTATATTGGCTTGTATCTGTTTTAAAATGTTGTCTAAGACAACAGAAAGGCTGCCCCAGTTTCTTTGACAGCGTGATGAGAAATGAACTCTTCTAAGATCCGTTTTTTCTTTATAAAATTCCAAAGTTGCTGAAATAAAAAAACGACATCTTCGACGACCAATTATGGTCATCAATTCTTTTTTAATTTCATTCATATGATCATCGAATAATAATAAATTATGAGTTCTTGGTTTGTAAATATATGTTGAAAAGAAGCCAGAGAAGGCATAATTTATTTTATATAACATTTTTTCCCCCTTTAAGACACATTAAGGACACAACAATTGAACCTAGTTCCCTGACCGATCCCCAATGATTAATTTTTTAAATGCATTTATTTATTTATAATTCAACTTTTTTTTTTCCAGAATAGGATGTTAAATTTAGGTGAAGTTTTTTTTTATGCATTATTTTTGATGTTTTTAAAAAAAAAGAATACAAACATTGAAAAGTGCATTTATTTACAATAAAGAATACAAACATTGAAAAGTACATTTATTTACAATAAAAAATGCAAACAATGAAAAGTAAATTTATTTACAATAAAGATACAAACATTGAAAAGTACATTTATTTACAATATCAATCATTTTCTAGTGATTTACAAACAAATTTTATAATGTCCGTGAGCTAAACTATTGATATCGTCTAACAAATGACGCTTGTCGTCGAAGGCGTTTAAGCCCAACTTTGTTTGTTCTATTGTATACAGCGTGTGTTTACGGGATTGTATTAGATTTTGTTTTAAAAAATGCCGTTTGTGTGTTTCAAGGGTGTCCTTATAGTTTTGAAATGCCAATTCATTTTTTAATATATGTTTTTTAACCCCCTTCCCTATGTTTTTCTCGTCTCCTCCTAAAACCCTATAACTATACATCTTTGCTTTGAGTCCAACAAATTCTGTCATAATTTGTCCGCACAATTCGTCTTTCCACTTGCCTATTACTTTTTTATTTACTTGCGAATATAGTGGGTGGCTTAAAGGATAATCTGAAGTGTCTAACTGATCTCGGATTTTATCGAGAATAGAAAAAAGGTCGGCAGAAGTTGGAGTAGTCATATGATAGAGAAAACTGTCAGTATCGGTGAAGCATAGACTTATTTTGAAGGACGGAGCTTTGAATAAAGGAAGCATAGTAGAATAATGGAATTGAAACATTTTTAGTTCAGAAAGTTCTAATATAGTAAAACCGAGATAGACTGGCTTGTTGAGAGTCAGATTTCTTTTTTTCATTTTAAGAATAACCAAATCTTCTTCTATAATATGAAAACTATCGAGAGTGGGTTTTGCCATAAGTTTTGCGGCTCTTTCCGGCTCTGTTACAACTTCCACTCGAACCCTTTTCCTTAGATTTTCTATGGTTTTGCCGTAGACACTATTGTTAAGCAACTTCCAGAAACTCTTCTCAAAAATTCGGACTTGGCTTGTTTACGTTGATCTGTGTTAAAATCTATATAGGGTTTCAGCCAGGGACTCTGATTAAACGAAAGAATTTTATGAATTTTTGTTAGTATAAGTCCCTGACTAAGGTAGAATTTCAAAGTTCTGTAGTGAACCGTGTAGGAAGATTTGGGGAAAAAATTGGGACAGAGTTTGATCGAGGAAGCGATGCTGTGTGGAAGAGACTTTTGAAAATCGCTCAACATGGATTCTACTATTTGTAAACGTTCTGGAGCGAGGGGAAAATCATTGTGCGAATCGTGGAGGTGTTCGGGATAGCAAAGATCAACGACAAATATATAGCCGATCGGACTGTCGTCCTGGAGAGCTAAAATATCGATTTGGTTGCATTCTTCTGAAGTCAGCCACCGAAACCTACCAGTTGGAAGAGGTTGACACATACTCCATCCGTATAAATTATTGCAATCTGTGTAAAAAAGGTATGATGTATCTTTACTTGAGTCAAATTCATCTCCCATAAAAGGATTGTTCGCTTTGGCATATCGCTTTGATATCATGGCGACCCCTCCGCGAATTTGCTCGCACGTCAGATACATGTCAGGATCGCTGATTAGATCTAACGAAACATTTGTCATTTTTAGTGCTGCGTCAAGAGAGAGAGACGGTGAAGAAAAATTTAAAATTGGGTCCAGCTGATAGTGTCTTAGACAGAGGTCTCTGAAATATTGAAAAATATCGGCTAGAAGAGCCACGTCGCCAATTAAATATTTATCGTGGTAGTCTCCGAGCGTTGTACAGTTAAGTTCCTCCAATACTTGTTGCGCGAAAGCGTACGATTCGTTGGAGCAGGATTCATTTAAAAGTTTGCTGGAAAAATATTCAATGGGAGGGAGGCTTGTTTCTGAAAATTTTGAACTATCCGTCATGTACTCGTAAGGATAGACACCTTTACGACGAAGCAGATCGGTCTGGTACGGAAAACATTGGGAAAGAACCTTGAACCCATCTTGCGGTAAATTTGAACTAAGAGTATTTAACGATGCGGATAGAAATTAAAATGAATCCAAAAATATGACATCATCTACCAGAATGACCGAATATTTTTCCATATTCATAGGAATAATTTTAAGATGTTTATGAGGCACATGACGGAGAGCTTTGATTAAAAAATGGTTGTCGTAGTTCTTTGCTCCGTGTAATAAGCATCGAAATTTTGAATTATTTTAAATTACAGATGTTGTGGGCGGCCCCTCTATACCGACCACTCCAATGACAATGATCGATTACTTTTGTCTTAATGTCCAATTGTTTTTTACAGATGTGGCAAGTTTGCTCGTTTAGAAAGTCATTTTTTTGTTGCTCGTTCATATCGACGGAAGGATATTTTCTGAGACGTTCTTTTAGCTTTGAAACTGTTGAGAATAAACTCAACAAGAACATTTCCGCCGGATTCTCGCCGCGATAAATTTCTTTGTGGACGATATTTGACTCCGGATCTACCACGATATAGCAATACGAACAAGGTACGTGGACAGAGTATTTGGAAGGGTCGGGGTTGGGCTGTAAAATGGCTTCGAAATCTGCGTATATAGCGAAGATCTGCTTAAAATTATTAGAAAATTTGGAAAATGAAAGCTTAGAACCTTCTTTTGGATATTTGACACGTTGAGCTCCGTGAACCCTACATGTTTTTTCATGCTCCATTACCAATTCTTTTGATTTGAAAGAATACAGACAATAGTGACAAACGTAGCGCGAATTTGAGTCAAAAAGACGATTGAAGTGCCTAATCAGAAAATAATGGCTTTTATATATGAATAAATTTATTTCTTTGTTATCTACATTTTCGGAAAGCTGGAGGGGGAAGATTTATTTTTCCTCTACACTATAAACATTGATCGCGAGAGAATTTAGCTCCTCAAAATGTTTAATGCGTTCGCGTGGCATTGGAGCTGGTATAACGCCTTTGAGATTAGAAAGAAAAGGTTCGTAGTGCTTAGAACGGTGAGGATTGCTAGATACTGGGTATAAGGCAGCAAGGATAGAGTAATAAAAACACATGTCATCGGGTGCATTTATGTTAAGTAGTGCCCTTCTATTCGCGATAAAAGCCGGTGGTTTAACATCTTGACACCCAGCATACATCGGCGTATATCTACCTATATTTAAATTAATTTCTAATAAGTTTGAAAATATAAAAGATGACCCCTCTTTTTTGTATGTTAATAGTCTATTGTAAATTTGGCTTAGGGATTCTTTAACTAACCCATTCAACATTGATGGGGTAAACACACGCTGACACTTGGAAACAAAATGGGCTCGCCTACCTGAAGCATCATTTGTCTTGATAAGTTCCACTTCCGTTTGTAGAAAAAATCGGATGGTCTTATGTCGCTGCAAGGCCTGTTGCAGAATGTCGATGATATCTGCTTCGAAGCTGTCAAGTTTTTCCTCTAGGCTGAAAACATAAATATATTAAGTATATAATTTATAATAAATATTCCTTCTTCTTACCTCGAAAAATGAAATTCCGCCTCTAGAATCCTGCTTAATGTGAGGTCGTCGACTGTGGGAGCGTTGTCGAGCCCACCCTGCTCGGGAATTCCGAGCACTTGCTCTATATCTAGTGGTGAGAGGTGAGAAAGTTTGCCTGGAATACACACATCCTGTGGTGATCCAAGAATATGTATCAAATCGTCCGCTCAAAGTTCTTCCATACAGACATCTCCCGATGATCCGAGAACTTGTTCCAATTCACAAGAGAGGTCTGGAAGTACATCTTCCATACCTTCGGTCGAGCGGAAAGACCACCTTTCTAGATAGCCATTGAGCGCACTTGGCTCCAAGCGTAGACACCTAAAAAATAATAATAATAAATATATATATCAGGTTAATTCTATTCCAAATGAAAAAAACATTAGCGTATTGGTTAACTCCATTGTTCTAATGTTTTTTTTTTTTTTTTTTTTGCTAGGTTCAAATCTCATTGAAATATTTTTTTAATTACCTAGTAAAGTTTTTCTGATTATGAGAAAAACACATTCAATAAAACAAGAAACAAAACTTACCTCATGTTGGAAAAATTTAAATCCGAAACTGCTTGGTCCAGCTATCTAACACCGTCACTTGCTCCAAAAAACCAAAAGGTGGAACTACTTTTTATAATGGAAGGGGGAGGAGTTTTCTTGTCGTCAGCATGTGGGCGGATTTTTTATACTCGCTTTTTTTTTGTCGTCATCATGTGGGTGAAATTTTGCAATAGTAAAGCTCATGTGGGTGAAATTTTACAATAGTAAAGCTATGACATTTAAAAATATACACTTTTTTTTTAAACATATTTGTGACACATATTTCTATAAATATTAAATTAGTTGGAAAAAGATATGACAGATTTTTTTTAATGAGCACACACTTTTTTTTGTTTTTAACATGAACTTTATTACATTTTAAACACATATATAAGTGTTCATAGAGTCCTTCTATACATTTTTCCTCTAAGTGTCGTTGTCTTCTTCTTCGTGATTGCAAGCCTGGATTTGCAAGACCGAATTGCAAGCTTGGGAATAAGCTTCGATTATTTTTTCAAATAATTCTTTTGAATGAAGCCATGCATCACCTTCACACTCAGGTGTGTGCATAAAATCGTCCAAAAAATCCTCAATAAAATTTCCACTTTCATCATACATTTGAAATAAATGGTTTTTAAAAAACCTATTAAAATAGGAAACTTTTCTTTCCTCTTCTTTAGTATAATATTCGAAAGAAATAGGGAATTCATAAATTACATCTACAAATTGATTCTTTTTTAATAAAAGACCTTTCTCCAAAATTGTTTCAATAACTTCTTTAACTAAATTTGGCAAAATTTTTACTTCCATGTTGCTTTCACTCTGTATGAAAGCTGACAATATGAGAAAATATCGGCCTATATATATATATATCCGCCTGACATTACGTCATATACGTGTAACATTATTCCAATAAGGAATAAGGAATGGTCACCTATGACGTAGGGCAATTAAAGTGAATTGGGAATCCTTAGGGCAATTAAAATGACGGCCTTCGAAACGAGCTGGCAAAATGTGACCCTGACATTAATTTACATGTGATCTGACTGCAATTTGAGAAAAGATTTTATTACCTCCATCTAAGGAATGGTCACCTATGACTATTTTAGAAGCGGCAGTGATTTATTACGGCCTTCGAACTAAGCCACCATTAGATGGCAAAGAAAGATCTCTCTTACGTTCCCAGCTATTTAACGCACATCAGAGGATTTATGGCAAAAAAAAAGATAGATCTCTTACAAGGAAAGTTTATTTGTGGATCCAGACGTAGGCCAATTAAAAAGTGAATTTTAATACAAAATTTTTCCACGACACGACGTGCTGCAATTAAAAAGTTTTATTACGTCCATCGAATTGTGCCAGGTCTAAGGTCAAGAAGCGGCTCTAAGCCACCATTAGATGGCAAAGAAAGATCTCTCTCACGTTCCCAGCTATTTAACGCACATATAGGACATAGGCCAATTAAAGTGAATTAGGGATGCAACACATTTTTAAAAAAAGTTGTATTTAAAGTTTATTACGGGGAATCTCCAGACGTAAGCCAATTAGAGTGAATTATAATACACAAATTTTTAGAAGCGGGCTCTAATAGGACGTACGACAATTAAAGTGAATTGGGGATGCTCTTTACTAAACTACTGATATTGAATGTAGTAGAGCCTGGAATATCTTCTAATGTCTATGAGGGAGGAGGGGGGAATCTGCACAGATGGAGGATACAAGGCTATGTGAACAGGGATTGGTAGGATTCAGGGAGGTCGATGTGTCTATTGATGGCATGGAAGCCCTGGGAAACGAGAGCTTCCAAGGTGAGGCGCTGCTGCTTGTTGTATATGCGGCTATAGTGCACAGATGGGTTGTCCAGGTCGAAAGAGTGGTTGAAGGTTCGGATATGTTGGTATATAGCTGATTTCTCATCTTGTCTGGAGATGGTTTTTCTGTGCTCCTCGAGTCTTGTCCCTACGCTCCTGCCCGTCTCACCAACGTAGACAACATCGCAGTCAGCGCAGGGAATGGAGTAGACACAGCCAGACAAGAGAGATGGGTTATATGGGCTATTGCTTTTTGTGTCTGGGTTCCTAATGAGGAAGCTGATGTTAGGGGAGTTGGAGTACAGGGTCCTGACTCCAAACCTGCTTAGGGCTCGGGCTATGGAGGAGCTAGTGGGGGAATATGGGAGGACACATATGGATTTATATATGGGGTTGGAAGCGGTGAGGTTGGGGCTGTGGAAGTGGCGTAATATGAAAGATTTCGGGTATTGGAATTTAATGAGATTGGCTATGACTCTATTAGTCTCCATGGTTTTGAAATCAGAGGTGGAACAGTGGGTGTGAACTCGTTTAGATAGGGTTTTGACGGTGTTGATTTTGTGACTTAGGGAGCAGAAGGAGTTGAAGTGAATATAATTGGGTCTGAACGAGTTCTTGTAATGTACTGTGGAGTGGTATCTGGTTGGGGTCCGGATGATTAGGAAATCTAAGGATGGGAGGGCTTGTAAGTTTCGGTTTCATGGGTGATGGAAAGGTCAGGATGGTAACTAATGAGTTTTGAGAGGATATTTTCAACCTGGCTTTTTGTGCATATGCAGAACACATCATCTATGTATCTACGCCAAAGGCGGATATCGGATGGAAAATCTGAGGTGATCTGCATATTTATAGACCGCATAACAATCTCTGCAGCAGCTGAGGAAATGGGTTCCCCATTGGGGACCCTTTTATCTGTAGAAAGAACTGGGAGTTGAAGGAGCAGACTGAAGATTGTAAACAGAGATGGGTGAGTTCTATAATTTTGGTGGAGGTATGGCAATCGACATGGGAATCAACTAGAAAGGACCTAAGGGAGTCTACAATTAAATCATGGGGAAGGCTAGGGTATAAGGATACTACATCGAATGAAACCATGACGAGGTTTGGACAAGGAGGGGTACCAAGCACATCATTAATGAATGTACTGGTGGAGGTGATGGAAGTAAGGGAAGGAGTACCTTTCAGGAGGGACGAGAGGAACGCTTGAATCCGATATCATCCGAAAATTACGGCAGAAAAAACATTTAGCCGTTATGCAATCGGATGAAGGCTCCCAAACAGTCATTATGAATACTGAAGATTATAAAGAAAAATTACAGGTTGTTCTCGCCGACATCTCCACTTTCAAACCCATCTCTGCCCAAAACAGATCCACCATATACTCCTCCGTCCGCAAAGAACTCAACCGTCTGAAAAGAAACCAGATCATTTCCCCAGAAGAACACAAGTCCTTTCTCCCTGATACCGCTACCGAATCCTATATATATGGCCTTCCCAAGCTCCACAAGCCCGGAATTCCGTTAAGACCAATCGTGGCCCACTTCCTATCCCCCATGGCCCCAGTCTCCAAGTTAATTTCGTCGTTCCTCTCGTCCCTCCTAAAAGGTACTCCTTCCCTTACTTCCATCACCTCCACCAGTACATTCATTAATGATGTGCTTGGTACCCCTCCTTGTCCGAACCTCGTCATGGTTTCATTCGATGTAGTATCCTTATACCCTAGCCTTCCCCATGATTTAATTGTAGACTCTCTTAGGTCCTTTCTAGTTGATTCCCATGTCGATTGCCATACCTCCTCCAAAATTATAGAACTCACCCATCTCTGTTTACAATCTTCAGTCTGCTCCTTCAACTCCCGGTTCTTTCTACAGATAAAAGGGTCCCCAATGGGGAACCCTCTTTCCTCAGCTGCTGCAGAGATTGTTATGCGGTCTATAGATATGCAGATCACCTCAGATTTTCCATCCGATATCCGCCTTTGGCGTAGATACATAGATGATGTGTTCTGCATATGCACAAAAAGCCAGGTTGAAAATATCCTCTCAAAACTCATTAGTTACCATCCTGACCTTTCCTTCACCCATGAAACCGAAACTTACAACGCCCTCCCATTCTTAGATTTCCTAATTATCCGGACCCCAACCATATACCACTCCACAGTACATTACAAGAACTCGTTCAGACCCAATTATATTCACTTGAACTCCTTCTGCCCCCTAAATCACAAAATCAACACCGTCAAAACCCTATCTAAACGAGTTCACACCCACTGTTCCACCTCTGATTTCAAAACCATGGAGACCAATAGAGTCATAGCCAATCTCATTAAATTCCAATACCCGAAGTCTTTCATATTACGCCACTTTCATAGCCCCAACCACACCGCTTCCAACCCCATATATAAATCCATATGTGTCCTCCCATATTCCCCCACTAGCTCCTCCATAGCCCGAGCCCTAAGCAAGTTTGGAGTCAGGACCCTGTACTCCAACTCCCCTAACATCAGCTCCCTCATTAGGAACCCAGACACAAAAAGCAATAGCCCATAGAACCCATCTCTCTTGTCTGGTTGTGTCTACTCCATTCTCTGCGCTGACTGCGACGTTGTCTACGTTGGTTAGACGGGCAGGAGCGTAGGGACAAGACTCGAGGAGCACAGAAAAAACATCTCCAGACAAGATGAGAAATCAGCTATATACCAACATATCCGAACCTCCAACCACTCTTTCGACCTGGCCAACCCATCTGTGCACTATAGCCGCATATACAACAAGCAGCAGCGCCTCACCTTGGAAGCTCTCGTTTCCCAGGGCTTCCATGCCATCAATAGACACATCGACCTCCCTGAATCCTACCAATCCCTGTTCCCATAGCCTTGTATCCTCCATCTGTGCAGATTCCCCCCCTCCTCCCTCATAGACATTAGAAGATATTCCAGACTCTAGTACATTCAATATCTATTATCATACATGTTAATTTCTTCTGTCCATAATTTACTATTATGCTAATTATTCCTCCCAACATTCTTAGATATACAAAATCCCCTTAAAAAAATTAAAAAAAAAAAAAATTAAAATTTTTTGAATATGTAAATAGTCCCATCCCTATATAGTGCCCGATGTGCCATATGTGTTCACTTGTCTCCTGTAGAATGGCCGATCAGCCCGAAAGCTTGAGCGATTTACAATAAATCTTCGTACAAAAGACACTCGTCCCGTGATTTTCGTATTTTTGATTAGTATATAGTATATATATATTGAAATGTGTAGCTAATCACTACTACTAATACTGAGCTTAAAGTATTTCTATTTCCTTTTAAATATCAATTAAAATAATCATATATATAAATATTTTACAATGATTTTTCCAATATTTTATGTTTTCGGTATATCCCCGAGGAAATATTTTATTAAACGACAAAATAGATGTCTGGAAGCTATACTTTGATAGTGCTATGCATGATCCTACATAGTATAATAAAGCGCCATCATTATTTTTATGTCAATATAGTGCAAAGGAAATTTCAAATATCTTCTATCATGTATGAAAATGCTATTAATAGATTTTGAAATTTAAATTTACCTAAATACATACAATATAAACAAGATTTTGAACGTTATAAAAGAGAGCGTCATATCCGCGTGTTGAAAAAGAAAGCAATTTCTTCGAAGTTTCCCTTATTTGATCCCCCGATGGTATCAATCATGTTTCATCAAGTTTCTACACACTTTCACTTAGTTGTGACATTGGAATCTTCTATTTTCCGATTTTTCATTTCTTCAGAATGTTGCCAATCTATGTGTGGATTCTATCTTTGTAAATTGACGAATATTTATTTTTCTCAGCAGCTAAAGCCATGTACTTCGGCTGAAAGAAATTCATTGGTCGAATGAACTAAGTCCATGGTGATTAGGTGTAAAAACCTGTTCAAAATCGATACACGAAACTGAGACCGTGGTCTTACTTTGATTATGTTTGGCTACCTTGAAAATCTCTTGTTCAGATTTAAATAAAATTCAATGGATTAGGAGAGTTAGCGAACTGCAACTCAAGCGAAGAGCCTTTGATACTTTGTAAAACCTATCGTTTACGTTAGGTCCTAAAATTTTAAGGTTCAGTATTTGCAAAACTCTTGTGCGAATGCGAGATATATAAATCGCACACACATGTATTAAAAATAAAGAGGGCATATCCTGATCACGAGCACATGTGCCCTCTTTATTTTTAATATCAACACCTGACCCACTTATCTTTTATTTTTTTTATTATTTTTTTTCACATATACATATATATATGAGAAAACAAAAGAAAAAATAAAAAGATCATGTGCTTTTGGTCAGGATATGCCTTCATTATTGTGTGTGTATGTGTGTGTGTATCAAATTCTATATTTTATTTTTAAAATTTTAGGAATTTAGAAAAAAACTTTTTTTTTTAAATTTGAATATTAGAGATTTGCATTTATTTTCACATTTTGCTCCCTTATAAAAATTAATACTTATGGAAATAAAAATTCCTCATATATATCATATACCTAATTTTATTAAATAGAAACCACAGCGCGCGCATAGTAAAATAAACATAAATATTGCGTGCTTAAATGTTTTATTTTCTTATATATAGATGCGCGCTATTGCCCCACATTTAATTTTCACTTTTATACATTCCGAATTTAGAATCTTTAGTCTATACAATAAATATTAATTCTGTAATATTAAATCATATAATTTAAAGGACATATATAAGATATTGAGAAAGGTATTAAACTATATTTTAAAATTATAGTTTAATTCAAAAAATATTAAATATTTGAAAATAATAATTTTAAATAATTAGAAAATATATATTATAGGTACAAAGCGTGTTCATAAAAAAATGATATTCATATAAATTAATGTTTCAACGGCGCTAAACACCCGAGGTACAAGAATGGAAGGTCTCTTGATCACAAGGCGAACTCCAGCGAATGTCCCCTGTACAAAACCCAGATGGAAATAGAAATAAAAAGAACTCAATACCATTCAGATGAATGATAACAATATCAGATGTATACAAATTAATGCAAGGAAAAGTATGATGGCAACTAGTGAGTTAGGTGTGAAAATCGCAGACGATCTTCCTGACATCATATTTCTACAAGAACCTTACATGTGCAATGATACAGTGAAATTTGGCAAGAATTCACGAATAGTATATTCTAGCACAGATAGGCAAATTTATACTGCTACTATTATTTTGAACCGCAACATAATATATGAGAAAATTAATAGGTTTACAAATTCCTTCTGTACAGCGATCTCTCTCTATTTCAACGGGAAAAGAATAGTTATTGCCAATATTTATTTACACCCAAACTCAATGGCTGCATTTCATATCCAATTCATCTCAGAAATACTTGAGGCCTTTGGTCAACTCCCAATTATACTTTGTGGAGATTTCAATTCAAGACATCCACTCTGGTTCGATTCAACGACAAATAAAAACGGATACATTCTAAAGTCTATTATTGAGGAGCAGAATCTATTTGTTCATAATCTTAAAATCCCAACTTGCAGAAATGCTAGCATAATCGACTGGACAATTTCTAATAAACATTTCATTGGTCTAATACATAACTGGAGAACCTCAGCACTTTCTGTTACCTCAGACCATTTGGCAATACTTTTTGATATCTTCAATATGATGAACTTGGCAAATTTTATTTATGCTTATGAGGTGATACAGCAACGTCTTTACAATAAGAGAGGAGACAAAATGAATCAAATCTAGAAAAAAGAAGTGAGGACTTCTCGGTCATTAAAGTCTGAGAGGCAAGGCCTTCAGCCAGGCAAGGCCTTCAGCCAGAACTTGGCAAACAATAATAGACAGACATCGACATGGAAATTCAGAGAAAAAACGGCGAATTGGACCAAATTTGCTGAGAGTATTTCGCCTTTGGATTTACTGGATTTAAATTCAGCTTCTAAGCACATTGTCAATTGTGAAGATATTGATAATGTGGTAAACAAATTGACAAATTTAGTAATTGAAGCTGCATACTCTTCTCTCGACGTCAAGCATCACACCTCTATAAACACGACAACTTCCAAAAATTGGTGGAATAAAGAGCTTGAACAATTAAAAGAACATTTACATTATCTCAGGAATTTGTATTATAGAGGGGGTAACCTGAATCCGAGTATTTACAGAGCGGCAAGAAATAAATACTTAAGAGCCATTAATAGAGCAAAAAAGATGTCGTGGAAAATATTTATTGAAGAAAATGAGTCTACGAATGCTTTCGGGAATGCATACAGGATTTTTAAACGGTTAAGATCGGCCGACATTCAAGTGGGCATACCATTACTGAACAAAACTGCAGAATGCATGAGAGAGCAAAAGATGAAGGAAATGCTAACAGCATTTTTTCCTGATGATGATGTGCGGTTGGACAATGAAGAACACACTTTAATTAGAAATCACATCCCAAGTTTTACCAACAGGGAAATCATTTTCATTACTGAAAAGGAAATAAAGGATTTGTGCTCGAATCTTAATATCAGAAAGGCTCCTGGTCCAGATAACGTGAGTAATTATATGATTAAGCACTCATTATTATCAATCCTACCCAGTTTAGTCAAACTCTTTAATGAGTGTCTGGTGCTGGGTTACTATCCTGAAAGCTGGAAACATTCGGTATTAAAAATTATTACGAAACCGCAAAAAGCTGACTACGAAGCAATTAATAGCTATCGCCCAATTTCATTAACATCAAATTTCTCAAAAATATTTGAAACGATCATTAAAAATAAAATACTCAATTATTATAATCATAATAACTTACTGAAGCATAGACAACATGGATTTACGAAAAGAAAATCTACAATAACGGCATTGGACAAAATAACCGAGACCATACTGAAACACAAACAAAACGAATTGGTTGCATTGATTGCCATTGATATAAGTGGTGCATTTGATAATGCGTGGTGGCCTGCCTTAATAAAAAGAATGGACGAAGACCACGTCCCAGCAGTTCTAATTAAAATTATCCAATCATTTTTAAATCGGAGAAGAAAAACAAGTCTCACCTTCTCGAATACAACAATTTCGAAATATTTATCAAAGGGATGTCCTCAAGGCGCACCATTATCACCTTTATTGTGGAATATAGTCCTGAATGATTTGTTGATCAACTTCGCATCCCAAAATTCTGAAATAATCTGTTATGCGGATGATGTTTCGATTGTTTGCTGGCACAAGACCATAGAAGGGTTAAAAAATGAAACAGAAAGTACTTTAAATTATGTAATACAATGGTGTACGAGAAATAAGCTAAAGCTAAGCCCGGAGAAAACCGGCTTAATACATATGCACGGCAAACAAAATATTCCAATGGGAACTCCAAACTTCATAATAAAACCAGTGGAAGAAGTAAAAATTTTAGGTATAAAATTTTCTAATCACAGAATTAAGCCAAAAATTAACTTCACACCCCACATTAATGATATTCTTTGTAAAATCAACCGTATGAAAAATCTTTTATTTTCACTCTGTGGGAAAATGTGGGGATTGGATGCTAAAAAAAGATTAATTTTATATAAAACTCTTTTCAGGCCAATACTAACCTATGGATCTGAAATATGGTATAAATTTAATTATAAAACTATTTTAGAGGCGTAATATTATTTTTTTTTAAATAAAGCAATTTCTACTGTCCTTACTGCGATGGAAAAATTAAAGGGAGGGCCTGGCTCATCAGTGGTGAACCCTCCCAGCGGTTTCGCCAGTTTAATCTACCATACCGCTGTTATATTGCATTTTTTGGAACTTCCTTTTATAGGTGACTGTTGTAAGACTCTTGGAATGGGTATTTTAGAAGAACTATGGACATAAGCTTTTAGGACAGCAGAATTAAATATAATTATAAATATATAATATGCTTCGAGCAATCGCTCTTCCGCAAATATCAAATTGTGTCTTTTATTAGAACAATAATGTTACGATGTACTAGAGCGCCATCTGTTATCAAATTATAAAACTATTTTAGAGGCGTAATATTCTTTTTTTAAATAAAGCAATTTCTACTGTCCTTACTGCGATGGAAAAATTAATTTTTCCATCGCAGTAAGGACAGTAGAAATTGCTTTATTTAAAAAAAAAAAGAATATTACGCCTCTAAAATAGTTTTATAATTTGATAACAGATGGCGCTCTAGTACATCGTAACATTATTGTTCTAATAAAAGACACAATTTGATATTTGCGGAAGAGCGATTGCTCGAAGCATATTATATATTTATAATTATATTTAATTCTGCTGTCCTAAAAGCTTATGTCCATAGTTCTTCTAAAATACCCATTCCAAGAGTCTTACAACAGTCACCTATAAAAGGAAGTTCCAAAAAATGCAATATAACAGCGGTATGGTAGATTAAACTGGCGAAACCGCTGGGAGGGTTCACCACTGATGAGCCAGGCCCTCCCTTTAATTTTTCCATCGCAGTAAGGACAGTAGAAATTGCTTTATTTAAAAAAAAAAGAATATTACGCCTCTAAAATAGTTTTATAATTTGATAACAGATGGCGCTCTAGTACATGGTATAAATTTATTAATAAAAGAAGTAAGCAAAGATTAAACTCTCAGCAATATCAGATTCTTCTTTGGGTAGTTAGAGCCTATAAAACGACCTCATCAAATTGTATTCATAGTTTGGCAAAAATACCTATTCTCAAAGATCAAATAGAATCGTTGATAATAAAATACGATTTGGCCAATTTATCAAAAGAAGAAATTAATGTATTCAGACCGCATGCCCCAACTATAATTCATAACTTCATAGAATCAAGAATGGCTGAAACAATAGCTAACACTAATGAAACATTCAGAAAATTTTTCCCATTCGGAATTCCTTTTTATTTTCGTCCGAATTTTTATAACTCACAGTTCGTAACGGGTCATGGTAATTTTGGAGAATTTCTGTCGAAAATCGGGGCAACGGATGATCCTAGCTGTTTCTGTGGAAAAGAAAACCAAGACTCAATGCATTTATTGATGGAATTTCCGATATTCCACAGCTACAGAAGTAATCATTTTTATCCCATCGAAGAAATTTGCGAATTTGTATATAACAAAGACACTTGTGTAAAATTCAATAATTTTTGTAAATTCATTTTAGATTTTCTCTTCTGTTTGGGAAACCATCGTTTCAGTTTTAATTGTGTTTTTAGTCGGTTATTGAGTTGTATATAATGAATTGTATATAGGTTGCTAAAATAATTTATTTTGGATTTTCTCTTCTGTTTGAGAAAACCATCGTTTCAGTTTTAATTGTGTTTTTAGTCGGTTATTGAGTTGTATATAGGTTGCTAAAATAATCCATTTTGGGTTTTCTCTTCTGTTTTAGAGTGCCATCGTTTAAGTTTTAATTACGTTTTTAGTCCGGTTATTAAATTGTATAAAATGAATTGTATATAATCTACTAAAATGTATTTAGGCGCAAGTATCCCGAGCTGGGATATCGCGTCCGATATGTCAAATAAAATAAAAATAAAAAATATAAAAATGGATATATCATAATTTAATATCTTGGCTACATTTTTATGTCTAACTCACGTACATAATCTTGTACAGTTTGCTTTTTCATTGATGAAGAAGAATACTACGGTAGTTAGACTTCTCAATTTGGACTGAAACGACGCAGCGCATAGGGTTCAAAATTTATGCAGTCAAACTGTCTAAAATGTCATAGAAACTTTACAAAGAAAGATTTTTATAAAAGGGGGCTTTATTTGGCACTAAGGTTTACAGATAGCCGCTAATCAAGTCATTGAAAGATAACGAATACTTAATGCCCTGATAAATGTTAAAACAAGGGTCAATTTGCCTCAACATTTTCAGACGATCAGGAAATAAAAACCACCTGCTGGTTTAAAGAATGTTTCGAAAAGAAATCAGGTCTAACGTCCTGAAAAGTGGTCGGTAAAGTATTGAGTAAAGAATTGAATAGGATTTTCTAATATTGTAAATCTTTTGTTTAGTAATTACACAAATTCGTTTTATTTGTATTTGAAAAACTAGCGCAAAATCATTCGATGTTAAATGGTCTCTTTCCAGATTCAGTGAGTAGGAGCGGCGACATTGGGTTATCCAAGGTCGAATGTTATTGCGATAATTTGTTGAAAATGATATACATTGCAAGTATGTAGCAGACTAATTAATTAACTGTCTGTAAATCATTTTTGCTTATTGGTGTATATATAATAGTTTAGAAAATATATATAATATATTTTATAAACCAAATAAATATAACTACTTAGTTTTATCCCAGTTGTGTGTATTGTGTTATGTGAGGAAATAATTAATAAACAATTAACCTTCTATATAGATTTTCCATGTAAAACCTGGCGGATTCAACACCAAGATTGATGTGTTTCGATCCCGAAGTCTCGTTATCGCTATGAAACCTAATCGAAAATAAGATCAATTACATTCTACATATCCAAAATCCATTATAGTTTTATGTCGGTCATATATTTAAGACCTGAATATTTTATAATAGGGTATTTATTACATAAATATAAATTTAAATGCTCATTGAATAAATCGCAGTTTGATATATGAAACAACATCTCGCACCATTTGGTTCCCCAGAGACTGGAATCAGCTCAACTGATGGACGACCTTCAAATTAAGACGGCCTATGATGGTGATAACGATAAAAAAAAATACCCGATTTAACACCGAAATATTTTTATTAGGCATCTTGATTTCAAATTGTTAATCACCTATAATAGTTAATTATTGATAGGGTACTCCTATAACTGGAAACCTGCTTACAAATGTTAAATAGGACATTTCTACTTTTAAAGCGAAAGTCTTTCCAATGTATTTCTACTATAATCATTTCGTCATGTTGAAATAATTTCTACGTAAAAGTAACTTAAAAATAATACCTTAAGCTAAGGTATAAAAACAACAACACTCACGTTTCAAAGTGTCAACCACACGTCAATTCCATGCCGACATCCCTATTTAAGGATAGAAAAAGGCATAATTCCGACGTGGAAGAGAAGCCTACTCGTAGAATGTTGGGCCAGCTGATTGACAAATTGATTTAAGTGCTCTTTCTTAATTTTATAAATCTATTGGAAAGTTGGGACTTGTAACTATTCTTCTTTAACTATTTTGAACTTAACCTGATTCATACTCATTTGTTTTTATTGGTAGAGAAGTTTAAATTTGAGGATAAACTTGAAGATTTGCCTTTTAAATTTTTTCTACATTTATAGACAATAATTTTATTGTCAAAATATCAATAAAGTAAACCATTCTACTGACCAAAGTGAATTTAGTAACAAATATAAGTGACATGGCCAAGTATTCTTTCTTTGAAAGATGTTTTTAATTGAGAAATTCTTATAGAGACCCTTTCATATTTTGAAATATAAATGCAGAATGTAGAGCAAATCAGTTTGATACTCATAGCATGAAAAGTATTATATAGTTTTATCAACCGTTTTATCAGCATAGTTTTTTCCTGAAGTTGCAATGACTCACTGCTGACTCCTCAGGGGAAAGACATATAGAGCCTGAAATTTCTCAGGAAATTATTTTAGCATTTTGGAAAAAAACTGAACAAAAAATGGTCCAGTTAGGTCCTGTTCGTACCCGAGTGAATGTTTGCCTAACCAATAATAGTTGAGGTATTTTTCGGACTCCTTCAAGACCATGCTCATCATGAAGGAGTTTTATCAGAATAAGCCGATTCTCGTCAAAAACAATACAGCAAACCACATATCTATTTATTTATATACAAGAAGGTGTGGGTTTAATAAATTCACGGAAAGGTAAAAAGAAATAATGGAAATACTTATCAGAATAATTTATCAATAATTTTCAAAAATACTCCCCTTCCCTTCATACACAGTTTCCATCATTTCTCCCATTTTTGAAAAATTGTAAGGAGGACAAGGTATCGGCACCTTCTACGAAATGTCCTTAACACTGTTTGAGAATCCGGAATGATTCATATTGTTCTTCGCCCCAAATAAATTTGTAATAGATACTGCGTTATGTTCGCGAGAATTTTGGTAAAAAACGATATATTGAACCTAATTAAGGTATGTAGATGGGCGCGCTATCTTCAAAACATTACAAAAGAAAACTGTTCTTATACATTTTTATATAGAGGGAATATATGTAAAAAATAAATGTGTTTAAGAGTTTAAAAAAATTAATTGATGCAAACAAATATCTATAATCTCTTTTTCTCGATCAAATAAGAATTTAAAAACTACAAAAATGGCTTGGCACACATCAGTGGTGAACTCTTCAAGTAATTTCGCCAGTTTAATCTAACGGCCCACTCTGAATGTATTGCTTCAATTTAGTTTTATTATATAGCTTTCATTTTAGACATTTGATTGCCTGGAATAGTAATAAATGTCACAATAAAGAAAACCTTTTGGTTGTAGACAGATATGAATATATCTTACTTTGTTGTAAATATTTAGGCTTCAGAACAAAAATCCATGTATAATATAATATACAGACTATAAATGTGAATGCATGAACCTAACTTGTGCACAATAAAAATAAATAAGTACGCGTTGACACACACAACACACACAGTGAAGACAGACATATATAAATACTGGGCGTACATAAACTGTCTAGAGGTATAGAAGCTGGGAATGGTTGCTGACAACGGGCGGAACCGGGCATCGTGATCGTCGAAGGCCGTCCGAACTCTAATTAAAATGGGATTTTTTGCGAGTTCATTGTTTCCCTGGTTTTTACAGCGGTGATTAGCAATGAAATTATTGTTTGCTAATTTCTCTTTGTGTGTCCGCTAATTGCGTAACTGTAGTGCAGTTCAGGACAAAGATGGATCTCCTAACTGAGACCTAAGTACGGTTTGGTTCCCGTGGCATCATCCTGGTACATAGGCCGGTTCAGACCTAGGACCATCCTGGTACTGAATACGGTACAGACAGCATAGACAACGTCGCAGTGGGCTCCTCACCCAACATGCAGTCATGGGCTGGAATTGGGGGCGCACTAACCTGAAGACAAAACAAGACCACACACATAGGAACATGGTTACCTCGGTTTAGGGGGTGGTTCCCGGGAGGGATGAGATTAAGGAGATGTTCTAGGACCGCTCTGGTCAATCGGGCAGCATGGCGACTCAACTAGTCTTCTCCCTTGCTGGTTCCTGGGCTCAGAACTATCATCATCATCCGCCCAAAATTTGGACGGGTTAGACTTACATTGCCCTTCAAGTCCATCTGCAGAAGGTTCAATGGAAATGGTAGATCTGCTAAAGAGAGAAAACCAAGAGGCGAGCCGTTTTCCCCGAAATGAAGCAAAAGTTACAATGTATAAGGGCAGCCAGGGGAAAATAATGGGAGGATTTAAATATATTTTTTTAATTTATTCTTTTTATAATATATTTATGTGGTTAAAATTATAAATATAATACCTCCAAAGTTTTTTTCCTTCAATTTATATGATTTTTTTAATTTTAGAATTTGTTGATATTTTGTTTATTTATTTTTCATATAAATTTATTATTTATATATTTTTTAATTTTCTCAAGGGATGAAAAAAGGAGGGGATAGCAAGACTATATACAGAAAAGGTATCATAATGTCACAAGAAAGGAAAATATAGTGATATGATGAGAATATGAGGTAGGAGTAGGCAAAGTAAAAGAACTAAAAATATACATTTAAGTAAGCTGGAGAGGAATGGAAGTACGGAAGTTTAAGGTAGAGTAAAATCTGTTTTAAGGTTATGTTGAGATCGAAGCTGTTATATTGGAGGGGAAAAATCACCCGCTATTATGTGCAAATTTTAGTATTGATTTCCAAAGTTTGTCCTTCCAAAAAAGGTCCTTCAAGGTTAGAGGTATGTAACCAATAGTCCTGAGGCAGGTTATATAAAGTTTTGAGCGTTCAGAATCAAAATTGAGACATTCGAAAAATATATGTGTACTTGTTTCTGGGAAGGAGAGACAGTGGTTGCATATTTGGGCACGAATATGTTTTGTTTTGTCAAAGGCGCCCTATCCATGTGTGTCTTGTAACGAGGCCTGTAGTTATTGCACAATCAGGTATGATGTGTTTGTGGGAATTAAAATAAAGAATGAGGAGATATTTGCTGGTTCTTGTAGATTGTGGGATTGGCGGCGATGAATTCGTCCACCCACGAGTCCCAGAAGGATTTACTAATATGGTTAAAAAAGTATGAAAACGTAAAACGTTTGAAACTGTAAACGTTTCACAAACCAATGATGCGAAGTTCGGTATGAGAATTTCGCAGTGATGACTCGTTGTAGGCTGTTGCAAGGATTTTAGTCAGTTTACTAAATAGAAGTAACGAGAATGTAAAAATCTTTTTTAAACAACTTCAGCAAAACATTTTAAGAGGACAGAGAAAAAGAGACCAACTGGTCAGCAGACCACGCTGTGCGATAGTCCTTTCGCCGGGTGGCGCCGCTGACGGAAGGGCTGGGGGTAGCCTATGTTTGTTTGCTGTCCCCTGGTTCGTCGTCTGGCCGACGTCCAGAAGTGGACCGCCATTATTCCACATTTCCTCCCACCTTTTTTTCTCTAGGCAGGCAATAGAAAAAATAATAATAATCGTCCAATCAGTTGGGCATACAAACGTTTCTTCCCGATCTATTATGAATATTTGCAGTTCTCTTCTATTATTCTCCAAACGCCAAAAAGCTACTTTTGATCATATTTCCAAGGGATATATTTTCTTAATAGGTCTTAGGAATGTTCCTACTGAGGTTCTCACCTTCACTAATCTATTGACTCCATCTGTTCCAAATAATACCTCCTCTACCGCTGCTAATGGCCAGAAGTTACGAGTTTTATTGTCCATATCAACAAGGACATCATCCCCAGCCTGGAGTTTTGGATTGTGAATGCGTCTGTTTCTCTGGAACAGTAGGAACAAATATTCCTTCCTGAATCGTGATTTCAACTCCTCCCTTTGCTTGTTCACATAGCGCAATTTCTGTGTTGTTGGATTAGGTATTTTATTCTGGCACTCGGAAAACTCAACATGGGTCTTTACTTGAAGAAACATGGAAGGTGATATTGTCACAAGATCATTCGGATCGTCACTGACATAAGTCATAGGCCTTCCATTTATTACTGTCTCGGCATGTAATATCAGGGTCATCAATTATTGATATGTCAATGTTGATGTCCCGAGCATTATTTTTAGTATATCTTTGAGGTAACGTATCACAAAATCTCCCCCACCAGGCAGCAGTGGGAGGGAGGAATTTACATTCAATGAGCTTCACTTTCTCGTCGTTAAAAACGTGTTCCCAGTCAAATTGTTTTAAAAAGTTATTGGCTCCTACAAAATTAGTTTCATTGTCGCTGAATATGGTGGATGGACGACCTCGTCTCTTGATATATCCCTCCAGAGTCATTAGGTAATCTTCTGTGCTGAGAGATGTTACCAGTTCCAAATGTGTACAGCGGTACACAGCACAGGTGAAGAGAACAAACCAGGTCTTGATCCGATCTTTTAGATAGAGCGGGCCCTCCAGATCAATTCCTACCACCTCGAATACTTTGGCGTTGCGTATTCCACTTTCGTAGAAGATCGGAGGTTGTATATTAATCTTCTAATCCAGTTAACGAGAATAATCTCGAACTCAAAGTTAGTCAGTTGGGAGCTCGACCTGACGAGGAGCAAGACGTGCTTAAGCCCTTCTCACAAAGGTAAAACATCTTCTTTTCTCTGAGAATGTGAAAGTAAAGTACTCCATTAGTTTCAAAACCTTCTCTCCCTTAATCGTGAGGTCCTATTTTCAACCCCACCCTGTGTTCCCTATCGTTATTTCCCCTGTGAAAAACCTACCATCTCGACCAAACGACTGCGCCATCAACCACCACAAGTGACCAACCCTACAGTAAGTCAAAAGGGTCTTACATAGGAAGAACTAACAAAAAAGGGTACAAACAAACCAAATCGAAATATTATTATAGAGAGTCGACAGGATATATAATGGAAAACGAGCAAGACCAAGGTGCAAAAAATGTGAGCAACGTGACAAGGGAGAGAGAAGTCGGAGAAGCAAGCCCCCTAACGGGATTAATAGTGCAGTTAACCGCCGCCCTGACGCAAATAGGCTCGACCCCGCGCGGAGACGGATCTGCCCCCCTTCGATGGGACACACGCCGCCCGCCAATTCTTCCAGGCCTACGACCGGAAGATGGACGAAGCCCTCGGAACCACCCCGACAAGTTGCTCAGGTCGCCTGGCTACCTGACGCACCACCACGAGGAGCCACCGCCCACCTTGTCGGGCCCATACACCAGCACACAAAGAAAAACAAGTGTGTGGTCTGCACCATACAAACCAGCTCAACACGCGAGCGCGCGGGCAGTGCAAACAGCCCCACATCCGCAACACGCCCTATATCCACCACAAGGACAAGCCGCCCCAGCCATTCGCCAACCAGGTAGGAAGGCACCACCCACTTTTCGTCAGCCAGCTAACGATTAAACTGTCCATCACGCCTGAACTTTCACCCCCTTTTCTAATTGACACAGGCGCAAGCTTGAACATAGTGCCCTATAACCTATATAAAAAATTAAAATGTAACCTCCCTCAATTAAAATTAAAAAAACAGTCCATAGACCTACAGGCCATAAACGGTTTTGTACCGACCTTAGGTCAAATAACCCTCCCCTTGACAATAGGTAAAATAACCAAAAACGAAAATTTCCATGTGGTGGAAGCACCTCTACCATTTGGAATTCTCGGAATAAATACCCTCCGAAAATTTAAATTAACAATAAACTTTAACAAAGGCACTATGTTCCAACTTGCCGCCCCTTTGCTCCCAACCACCTATTATTTGCTCACTTACCCAATGAATGCGCCTATTGGGAATGCCAAGCGGAGTCACAAAGGGCTCACAACGCACACAAGCCTTCCGCACATGGCACCCAATGCGCGCATCCATTGGTCAAAAACCAATTGCCGACATGCCAATCTAGTCACGCGCACGCACAACACAATTCTTGCACTAAGGCCAATTGCCCTTATTATATGCCCTCAATGCACAAGGCCACCATGGCCCAAACCCATCACAAAAATGCACAAAATGTGTCCATCCAACAGGACAGCTCTCACACAAAGTACACACATGACCACACTTCGTTACACAACTGTCAAACGCGCAAACATCGCAACAAGCGCGACACTCGCGCAAAAAGGCGACAACAACACCACTCAGACACATGCACAACCACTGCCGGTACAACCATACCACTCACACGGAATATAGAAACCATTCACGCCATCCAACAACCATACAATCGCAAAACATTACGATCTTTCTTAAGCGCTGTGAACGCATATAAAAAATTCATTCCGGACTACGCCCGCTTGCGGTCGCCACTTAACAACCTTCTCAAAAAGGATGTCACGTGGGTTTGGGATGATAAATGTCAGAAAGCGTTCACTAGCCTAAATAACATTCTCACAACACACCCCACTTTACACCTTTACCAGGAAGGTCTGCCATGCCAGGTGTACTGTCACGCCTCAACACTCGGCATTGCAGGCGTCCTCAAACAGGTCCACCCTGATGGGAAGACCTACCCAGCCCAATATTTCAGCCGCTCCCTGCGTTCACACGAACGGAACTACTCCAGCTCTGAATTAGAATGCCTAGCAATCGTTGAGAGTGTGGATAAATTCCGCGTCTATTTGATGGACAGAAAATTTACCATATTTTCTGACCATCACGCATTGCAGTGGCTGAAAACGATCAAAAACCCGTCAGGCAGATTATTTCGATGGAGATTACGGCTTTCGAGATACGAATATGAGGTTCGTTACATAAAGGGAGTACAACAATATGAAACGGACATCATAACTCGTAACCCGTTCTGTGGCTTCTTAGACGCCCCCCTCATTAAGAGCCATCAGCCTTCTTCATCTGGAAATCCTAAACTGACCATTGATCACAACGGACTTCATACCATTTCCCGCAAAGGTGTAACCAAAATAGTCATCCCAAAAACACCCACCAACAAAATACTTCAATCAGTACACACACAATACAACCATCCAAACATCTCAAAGATGACGAAACTCATCTCTGCTCAATATTATTGGCAGAACATGTCACAAGACATTGCACAAATGGTCAAAACCTGTCCAACCTGCCAATTGACAAAGCGTATCGATAGATCCAACCAACCTCTCCAAAGAGACATCGATACAGTCCACATAAACAAACCAAATCGAATAATATTATATGTATTTAGTTACAAAAGGAAAAAATATTTCTAACATAAATTAAACTTTATTTTTTAGCATGCAACCCGTAAGCTCGTGGGAAGGCCTCTTAGAGTGCACCCTCGCGCATGCGCCTCTGATATATCTGTATAAATTAATGTATTGACAGTTCAGCTGTTCTTGACGCGGTCGAACGGGATAAAAAGTATCCTATGTTCGTCTGCTGGTTCTAAGCTACCTCCCCACCAAATTTCATCCAAATCGGTTCAGCCGTTCTTGAGTTATAAATAGTGTAACAATTAACACGACTTTCTTTTATATATATAGACTAGACGAATGACCCGGCTTCGCCCGAGAATTCCCCCGAGACCAATTTCCTTCATACTGAAAGTATATCAATAATAAATAGTAGAAGTGCCATAGAATAGGAATACAGAGTGACACATAAACCACAGGCAAAAAGTGTGTGTGATGGCAAAAATTGTATTATATTAGTGTTTAGGTATTTGATTTAATTATTTTTTGCAATCCATTTAGTTGTTTCAAAATCAATATTGTTTAAATAGATGGCAGCTTTACCATCCAACCCCTGAGGTACCCGCCCCAGGGCATTAACCCTTGAAATTGCCCGAGCTGAGTGAGTGACTGCGATGGATCTTGACTGCGATGCCCATCTTCTCAGTAATATAAATAAAAATAGGCTTATAAAAATAATTCAAAAAACAAAGGCCAGAACAAAATTAATAAAAATACGAAAGCCATTATTTACATACAGTCACACTAATTGTGTAATTTTTTTTATTTTATTTAAATTGCATTGTGTGCACATACCGTAACTTAGTATTATAAATTTCTCTCTTAATACTCTTGTAAAAAGGTAACACTCGTATAAAAAGATATTTGAAAAAAAGTACGCAAGCAACTTGAAAACAAAAAAATAATACAGGACGCTCATTAGTCGCTATAAAAGTTTTTATGACATTTGATTTGCCTTCAGCGATAAACCGACTAAAGTATTTCGATATTATACCTGTTTGTCACTATCGGTACTATTGTCAAAGAATCATACACATTTAATTTGTTCAGATTTATTCATACTGCTATAAAGAGTTAGTCTATAATCCAAATAATACCTTTTCTTTAATCAGTATTGCAATATAGAAGAACACATTTTTTTTTTCGATTTACGTTACTAAGAAAAATTTTAGAAATGTATTGATTTTCCATAATTTGAATAATTCGACACTAAGAGGAACGATGGTTGTTTAATGTTAATACCTTCTCTAACTAATTAATTCAATATCTCAATTAGTTAAAGAACAAAAAATTGAATATATATAGGGAGATGTAAAATTTGAGAATTGATATCATCATTAATCAGAAAAGTAAAGTACATAGGAACTTGTCTATTGGTTCAGACAACCTTGTTTACTGAAGAGTCACAAAAAATAATTTAGTTAAATTCAACTATATTACCATATGATCCTTGTCTATACTCCAACTGGAGCTTTTGATAGTTCAGTATCATAATTGATAGATTCTTGTGATTTAGAAACAGGTGGAAAAAAAAACCTTTTTTCTTTCTTTTTTTTTTTTGAATTCTCTCTTATTTTATAATATTGATTAAAATATTGTAATGGACAATGCACATACATGCGAATAAGGACATACAAACATTCTATGTCCCACATGCCTCCTCCCACACCAACAAACACTTTTTAAATTTTCCTTATTATTTCTCCCATTCTCACTTTTAGTTTTAATTCATTTCATACTTAGCCCTAGAGATAAGTATTTTGATATGAATTTTCTATGAAAAATTAATTACCATATTTTATCAACCAACTAAAGTATTTCGATCTTCGCCTTAGTCTATCGGCACTAGTGCCAAAGAGTCGCACACAAATATTTTAATTGGATTTATTCATACTACCTTATAATTCAGGTCTATAATCCAATTTACTTTTTTTTTGTTGATCAGTGCTACAGTTTAAAATACCCCCCCCTTTTTTTTTTCTTTCTTGTCCTTTACTAATGAAAAAAAAATAACTTTATTTGGTTTTCTTTAATTTAAATTATTTGGTCCTAAAAGGCATGATTATTAAATGAAAGAAATAGACTTCTTTAATCAATTAGCCCAAAGTTATAGGTTTCTATGAATAGATCTAAGGTAATTGATGAAAGATGAAATTTGGATAACAATGTTATTACTGGTTTTGTTCGATTGACCAATGTAGTAATCCCTATATATATAAAAGTCAGTGTACGAGGTGTGTTCAGAAAGTATCGCGAATTTTAAATTTTCGCGGGTTACGTGTATTCGAATTTCGATCTTTTTGTGGCTTTATGTTGGAACTCATGTCTCTCACTTATGCCGACAAGCTCGGCCATTTTGAATGTTCACTTAATTGTTGACAGCTGCTTTGCTTGCAGGTGTTTCGGATCGTCTTCGATTTTTACCTATTAAAAAAATGGATCAAAGAACCTGTATCAAATTTTGTGTGAAAAACGAAATTAAGTGCGCGGATGCATTCCGAATGTTGACTGTGGCATACGGAGAAGCTACCTTGGACCGAAGCAGCGTTTATTGGTGGTACAGAATGTTCTCAGAAGGCCGAGAAGATGTGAACGACGAACAGACGAAAAAATTAATGAAGTGGAGAAAATGATATTGGCCAATCGTCGAATCACCGTTAGAGAAGTTGCTGAGGACCTAAACATATCGATTGGCTCGTGCCATTCGATTTTTATCAATGATTTGGGCATGAGACGGGTCGCCGCGAAATTCGTACCAAAATTGCTCAATTGCGACCAAAAACAGCATCGTATGAACATTGCTAATGAGATGTTGGACTCTGTCCGCGACGACCCAAATTTGCTCCAGTGAGTCATAACTGGTGACGAAGCGTGGGTTTATGGTTATGACGTGGAAACCAAAGCTCAATCATCTCAATGGAAGCTGCCGCACGAACCAAGACCGAAAAAAGCGCGCCAAGTTCGGTCGAATGTGAAAGTTTTGCTGACAGTTTTCTTCGATGTATGTATGTACTAATCGAGTGGCCCGGGCAACGCCCGGGTTTTACCCGACTGGACCCGGCTTCGCCTGGGTAGTGTTCGAGCGAGGTTTACTCATGAATGAATAGAGGCCCCAACTGTTTGTAAACTCAATGTAATGAATTTTCTTTCAGCAAAATGGAGATAAATTGCAAACAGCAATATCGAAAATGCGTGTAAAAAAATCTGAAATATAGGATCCATTTCACAAACACATCTAATGAATAGAGTGCTGTTTGGAGGAGTGGTCTGAACTGTTAATTTTTAAAAACCATGACCCGGGGTCATCGAATGCAGATTCAGACACTTTGTTCTGAAAAAAAAATTGTCCCAATGGCTCCTGATTCTTGTAAAAGTCCAACCCCTCCAGTGAGTGCAAGTAACCAAACTGGGCTTTTATTCTTAAAAATAAAAAAAAAATCTAATGATTAGTGTGAATAAAGGAAAATGGTCGGCACAACCTGAAAATTTCACTTTGTCCACTTCACTCTCGGCTGTCCAAGAAGAAACAGCCAGAGCAAACATTTTAAAGGGCACCTAATCCGGCATTTACATATCTAAATAGTTAAGCAACTTTTATAAATGTAATATATTTCTGCAATATTGAAATACCTGGACTTGGAAGAATTTTGTATTAGTTATTGTTGCAGGTTTGGAAAAGTGTGGGAAATTGGATATTTTAACAAAAGAATATAATTTTTAAAATGGTATATAAAATAAAAAGGAAATTTGCATAATTTTCTAATAGTCAAGGGCAATTGTAAAAATACCAAAAACGCAAGACCAAATAAAAAAATATATATATATGTGTGATGTTTCAGTAACAGCATTGTTGCCATATAAAGACAAAATTACTGAATGTATTCAGTACCTTTGTCTGAAGATAGCCAAAATGTAACTAAAACCACACATAATGTAATTATTTGTATTCGGTCTTGCTTCCTTTTTTTTTTTAATCATCCCTAGTACGCGTGGTACAGGCCATGATAACCATGGTGGGTAGGTAGCGACTGCTTTTACTGTAAGCGCACCACATGTCTACAAATGTGATACATTGCTACCAGCTAAATGCATTTTCACTATGGTGTGATTTCCACATGATGGATCTGTAGACACATTATAATCTCTCCAGAGCTTAAGGTAGCAAACAGTACTTTCACATTATATAAATATCAATGCCAAAATCCAGAGTTATGATAGCATGTTGCAGTGTAATGTAGACCTGCAGGATGGGAAAAAGCAATATTATTTCCGGCTTTAATTTGAAAAAGTATTATGAAACGTTAAAAATATAATCTTAACTTTTGAAGCATGAAAAAATGTTAACTTGATGTGTATCAATTTAGTCTAAAAACAAACAGCATGTAAAAGTAAGCACCAATCGAAAGCATTTATTAGCTCTAACAGTGCTGCCCCCAGCGGTAAAAGACTGGAGCTAACGCTTCACGGGTTGGTAAAGTTTCTGTTAATATTACATAAACTTAACAATATGCCATGTCTTGCTAACACAAATTTTTAAAAATAATATGCATAAAAATAATGCAATTCTAAAAATCATAAATGAAGCATCATTAAATTAAATGGGAGAGAAATGGTGTTCCAATTTTTTTTTTTTTTGTTGTAAAACTTTGACCTTTATATTTTTACAAATTCTTAATGTACATAACCCAAACCAAATTGTCTATAAAATTCTGCAAACAAATATAATATTATAGAGGCATGAAAATACTAATGGTGTAAAAATCAAAACAGCAGTTATCCTGATAAATGCAATGAGCTATGATAAGGTGTGTTGCAGGCTAACAAAAACTTTAATTGAACCTGAAATGTAGATACCATAAAAAAAAACAATTTTCAAGAATAGAGTTATGTAAATGAATTAAATGTGAAAAAATTAAAATAAAATAAAGTAAAAAAAGCTTTATTGATGAAACAACAGTAGAGAAAAAATGATAACAAATTATGTATTTACAAAAGTCAAGCTTCCCAATATCATTATTCGAAGAAATCTCTTTAAAAATGGTCAAAATCTAGATCAAAGCCCCCTGATAAACAATATTGCGTGTCTTGCTAAGAGTAGAACTAAAGACAAATGAATATTTAGGGCTGGAAACACTGGAGCATGCTACATAGAGTTGCCCATGCGAGAAACAGGGAGACTCAAGATGCACACCAACTACTTGCAATGTTTGACCCTGAGATTTATTAATTGTCATAGCAAAGGCAACCATAACTGGGAATTGCAAGCGTCTAAACTTAAAAGGCAGATCATTTGGAATAATAGGTATTCTAGGAATAAGGACCTCTTCCCCTCGAAAAGAGCCAGTTAAAATCCGAGCCTGGAGAACATTAGTGCCCATTTGAGTGATGCATAATCTAGTGCCATTGCAGAGACGGGGTGGATCAAGGTTTCGTATTAAAATTACTGGCACACCAACTTTTAGTACAATTTTGTGTGAAGGTGTACCAGACAATTCTAGTGAATTCAAAAATTCAGGGGGATACGACACAGATTCATCAGGATCAACCATTGTATCAATTGATCTATAGATTTTGCTTTCACCCGGGATTGAATTTAATATTGTATTATTTATTTCTAGCACAGTGCTATTTTTGGGGGCTAAAATAGTGCGGGCACATAACCATTCTTCAGATAAATAGTTTACACCTATATTAGGGAAAACCTTTTCATACAGACTTTCTGAAGATTTCACCACTTGGCAAAAAGTATTTGAAAACTGGATATTACCCTCGGAATCAGTTTCTAGTTGACCTTCTCCTATCTTTAAGAGTTCGTCTGCAAATTGTGCAGCAGTGGTATCATTATGGAGTTGAACTCTCATGTTGACTGTGAGGTGCATTTTCACAATATGGCTCCAAAGATAAGAAGACTTTAAACAGGCATTCAGTTCATCAGCAGGTGTACCTCTAGTGACTACTGGAAGAGTCTGTCGGAAATCACCGGCCGAAAGCACTACTAAACCACCCATGGGTTGTGGATCATCACGGATATCCTGTAATGTCCGATCAAGGGCTTCCAAGGCAATTTTATGGGCCATGGTGCACTCATCCCAAACCAGCAACTTACAGCTACGTAAGAGTGAAGCTTTATCACTATTTTTTCGTATATTGCAAACAGCAGTCTGGCCCTCTGCAAAAGTCAGAGGTAATTTCAGCACTGAATGTGCAGTTCTTCCGCCCGCAAGCAATGTTGCAGCTATCCCTGAGGAAGCAACAGCAATGGCAATATTTTGTTCCTTCCTAATCATTGCTAATAGAAGATTCAAAAGAAATGTTTTACCTGTTCCCCCCGGCGCATCTAAAAATATAATTATGGGTTGTGACAAATTAATTTTGCTAAGACAGCATCAAAAACTCTTATTTGTTCTGGCAAGAGTTTGGGGGCAGCATGGATGCAACATTGTCTTCAAGTTCTGCCGTTTCATACGCAAGTTCTCTCAAAATGTCAGAATTGGTAACCACATTTCTCCTGGGTGCTCCTAAGCCTAATTCCTGCAGTTTCTTCCCACATATAGATACGACACGATCCTCAATGTTACACAATGTTTCATTATATATCAGATCATTATACCTGATGGAGGAATCGAGAAGCTGATAACGATGAATAATATCACTTGCCATCTCATCTCTATAGGTAATCCATAACTGCTGAGGGTTCGAAATTGTGCACGTAGAAATTAATATGGCAAACTATAGCCTTACTCTTGTAGGAGCCTGACAAAGAACGGCCTCATCCATTGTGACAACCCAATGGTTATCATTCTCCAATAATCCAAGAGCTGCGCATGTTTCTCTAAATGTTTCGTATTGACTGCCATTAACAATCTTCAAATATGCGAAGGAAGTTGGTCCCTTGATGTTATGTAGTAACATACGTAAACAAAAGCATTCAAAGTTACTGACATGCACAGCGTAAACCCGTCCAATAGTGTCTGATCTCTTCACTCCAGGCTGTCCTTCGACCAGCTTGCCTTGAACGCGCCTTCTCCATTCGTGGGCAGAAGAATTCCAAGTGTAGTATTGGGGAACATCTGGATAGAGCAGGGTCCTAGCAAGGGAATCAGTTTGGCATAATGAAAAAAATGCAGTCAGGGTTGTCCTTGGTGGATTACGCATTCGATAGGCAAGAGTGTTTTGATTGAAATATATCCGTTCTCCATTCTCAAGATGCACAGCTAAATGGATAACAGCTGGATGGCGTTGGTGTAAAGGGAAGCTGAGAAGACGCCAAACAGCTTCATTGCTGCTTATGTATCTGGCACACTGATACATTCGCACCTCATTTTGAGGGTCAGGACCTCTACCTTCTCTGCGTAAATTAATAATAGCTTGATCACTGCCCTTATTGACATATTTGCAAATATATTTTATTGCCTTAACAGAACTACAGTTCTCAACATTGATATGTGCACAAAACATCTTCGATAGCAATGGAGAATAAGGCACCACCCAACGATTGTCAATTGTGACCTCTTCGCGTCCACGTATTTTAACCTTTGCAGTAAAGCCACCTGCTTCAGGTGCGCGTCTCCTATATAAAGGATAACCATTCTCATTAGTCTGGGTTTCCAGCAAAAACTGTTTTGGATATTTTTTAGAACAGCTACTATTCTTCATACAGGGGGACACAGGGTTGTACTCACCGCAAGGCCCATGTATCATTTTCTTAACCACAATGTTATACAATAGCGGGTCTTGAATAGGATCTGGAAACTCAGCACATATAACAGAGTCTATCTGAGTGGGACGGAGCTTATTTGCTAGCCAAACTAATATGTGAGCATGAGGAAGTCCCCTTTTCTGCCATTCAACAGAATACATCCACGCAACTGTTGCTCCATACAATTGGCCTTTTGTTAGAGTCCCAATAAATTTAACTAATTTTTGCCGAAAAACCCGAGCTGTGATATCATCCTGCGTATATTCTGCCAAATACCTGGGACTATTGACAAAACTTGATGGTAAAATGATCCTTTGACCCAAGCTATTAGGGTTAATATTTGCATCAGTTGACAGGGCATCGCGCAAATGAATATAACTCTCTGCACGCAAGTTTCTCTGGTGCAGCGTAATATAGCGCAAACGTTCACTTTCTACCTTCGCATACATATCGACCAGGAATTGATGAAAGAGCTGGCCAAATTGAACAATGACATTTGGACTATTTCGGCGAACCATAATAAAATAGCCATAAAAATCCATAGAAGACACTTTACTTGACAAAGGCTGTCTAGTGTTTGGGTCGATCTGAGGAATATGAAAAGAATATCCTTCTTGGCCTTTCCAGAAAATTAAAGGATATTGAAGGGCATCATAAAAGCGATGTGTGTCGCTAACATGTTGCAGCAAATTATCGCGCTGATGTAAAACAATGTCAAGTGAGCCAAACTGATTACCAGCTAAGACAACCGCAACCATTAGCTGTAGGAGCATTATACCGTCTAGGATGTTGACCAGGAGGTGTCCGATCAGCATTTACAACAACTCTGTAGGCATCACTGGGGAGATTTTCAAGTGCAGTTTTAAACTGTTGAACCAGTAGATTGTGTTGGTGCAACATGCGCTGCAAACCCTGTACAATATTACGACGTACTCCCTGTATTTGCTGGCATCTTCGATCAGTCTGAATATCATCATCATCATCATTGCCCATAAAATAGATCTGAAGAAATCTACTTGGCTGGTGCTCAGATGGCATAAGTGAACCCATTCTGTGGTAGACCTGGCCTTGGATAGAAAATGTGGTTGGAAAAGTAACAGAGTGGGTTTGGTTTTCAGCTCCAAATGATGTCATTTGAAAGCAGGAATTATATTTGCGAATATTACGCAAAAAATGGACTGAATCAGAATTCTCTCCAGATAAAAGGCTGCGAAGTGGCTCGGGAGGTAAGTCAATTAATGGCAAACGGACTTTCCCGTTTGAACAGCACATTCCAGAAGACTCATCTTTCCATCTTAAGGCCCCACAAAACCTGCATGTAGTGTCCATCATCCCAAGGGAAATTAAAGGGTGCTTGAAGTATTCAACAGCAACAGAATAATTAAAACCTGCATTTTCCATAGAAGACCAAACGCTGCTGAAAAAATTATGTGTTCTAGTATTCCTCCGAGTAGAAGAATATATTTCTGAATGAGCCTGTAAGCGAGAATGGATGGGAGCAGGTGTCTCTAACGACCGCACAGCGGCTTGACGCGCAGACTGTGAACGCAATCTTCGAATATTCTGTCCTCTGGTTTCGCGCAGTCTGTAAGCATGCTGAACCCTAGAGCTATTGGAACGCTGAGAAAGATTGCTTCTCCTATGGCTTGGCATACCTACAAACACAAAGCATTAGTAAAAATAAAAATAAGGATAACTGAAAAAATGTAAAATATCAAGGGCTGAGAATGAAGAAAAAAATTAAAAATAGTGTATTAAAATAAGCTCGACTCATGACTAAGGCCAAAATAAAAAAATGCATAGAAATAATCTGAAAGGAGGGGAAAAATGCATAAAACTCAGTGAAAACGTAAAACAACTGATTAAAAAAAATCAAATGGAAGAAGACGTAAAAAAAAAGTATAATTTGCTGAAAAAATATGCACAATAAATAAATGAGCAGCTACATATTAGGAAGCAGATAAATATAAATACTACCTAAACAAATGACAGCAAAACAAAAAAAATAAAGACAATGGAAGAAGGCCTAAAAAAAAGTTAATTTGGTTGAAAAAACTGCCTAATAAATTGAGCCTATATAGATATATATGAGCAGCTACATATTATGAAGCAGATAAATATAAATACTACCTAAACAAATGACAGCAAAAAAAAAAAGACAATGGAAGAAGGCCTAAAAAAAGTCTAATTTGGTTGAAAAAAACTGCCCAATAAATTGAGCCTATTGCTGAAAAAATATGCACAATAAATATGAGTAGAACATATATAGATATATATGAGCAGCTACATATTATGAAGCAGATAAATATAAATACTACCTAAACAAATGACAGCAAAAAAAAAAGACAATGGAAGAAGGCCTAAAAAAAAAGTCTAATTTGGTTGAAAAAAAACTGCCCAATAAATTGAGCCTACCCCTAAAAAAGCAGTTATTAAAAATGTATAGAAGCTGCTTACAATATAAAATATTGCATGGAACAAAAATATATAGTAAAATATATATGTAGCAAGCTATACAGAAAAAAACATAATTCGAAATTAGAAAATTATTTCTAAACAATAATCTAAATCGTAAATGATTATATGTATATATAATACAAAATGAATATTCCTTTTATGAGAATCAAACAGTATACCTTTGTCTAATTTGTATGAAAAAACTGCCCAATAAATTGAGCCTACCCCTAAAAAAAAGCAGTTATTAAAAGTCAATAGAAGCTGCTTACAATATAAATGCTAATAAGTATTAAACTATTGCATGGAACAAACATATATAGTAAAATATACGTAGCAAGCTATATAGAAAAAAACATAATTAGAAATATATAAATATATATAATCTTACCTTTCGAAATACGCAGCGTGTAATAACAAAACGTGTATTAACCAATCACAATCAAGTTCGTCGCGACCAGTGCGGCGCCAAGCGGCAAAAGGCGGGAACTAATCCATTTCAGTTAAAAAATTAAAAAAAAAAGTACATTAACCTTTGTAGTTTTTTGAATAGCCTATATGTTAAACGAAATCTTCAGCTACCTACATGCGAAATTCCATAATGATTGAGCAAGTAGATTTTGCGTGATGCGATAACAAACATCGATTTCGCATTTCATTTTTATAGATATATAAGGATGTATGTGTGTTTGTTCCTATGTCGGCTATACACGTCCACAATACATAACTAATCTGACTGAAATTTTAACAGTATATAGAGTTAACTATTGAAAAACTTATAGTGAATATATATATAAAAAGGTCTCTATATAGAATATTTTTCGAGTTATTTGCAAATTTGCGTGGAAATTTGCTTTTTAGCTCGAAAGTAGTGCCTCTAGCGGGGAAAATGCGAAGTAATGGTCCGATGACCTAAGTCGTGGCGGTATCTATGTACTATATATATAACTATTCTTTAAATTCAATATATTTATATATCCTCTTTTTTAAATTTACATTTTGTTTTAAAAAATATTATATTTAGTTATTAATTCAATTTTTTATTTTATATTTTTGAAACTTATATGCGGAGTATTCTTTTTTTGCAGAAATATTACATATATTTTTAAAGACTACCATTTTCATGCCTAACCTTTTCCTTTTCTGAAGCTCTTAATTTCTAGGCAACATATAAATAATTCAGATTGTGTTGTATCATTGCTTTACAGTTTTTTTTTCAGAAAGCTGAATGCCTCCTAAAAAACGCAAGGCTTTTGGCCACTGCCAAGCAGAGGCTAAAAAAAGGAAACAACAACGTGCTAACGAAACGCCTATAGAAAGAGAACGTAGACTTGCTAATCTGCGGGAAAGATTTAGTGTTTCGCATGCTTCAGAGACAGAACAGCAGCGTGAGGCCCGGCTAAAGGCTAAGCGAGAGAGAGCTACAACCTCCAGGGCTTCAGAGACTGCAGAGCAGCGGGGGGACAGGCTGAGTGGTTTGCTCGACGGAGCTACAAGCTCCAGGGCTTCAGATCATCTCTTTATAAAAAAATCGCTTCTCAGACACAAAGTTTGGAGCGGGACGTTTCACAAGAATGACATCCACTGCGCCAATTTATAATTGTAACGAATAGTATTTGAATAAAAGCATTTAATCGGGTGAAACCCGGGCGTTGCCCGGGTCATTCGGCTAGTATTATAATAAATTTGATAAATGCATTGCTTTTTAAATGTACTCTTAATTTTAAAAATGACACATATTGATAAGTTTTATTATAAATATACACCTTGTTACTATATGTTGATTGTAATTCGAACTGCTTGAGACTTGTCATTGGACATAAATACAAATGTTTAAGAATACACATGGAGTATTCACACATGATTGCTCCTTTTAAGAACAACCCTTAATTGTGATTACAGTCAGGAAAGTTCACACACACAAGAATATGTACACACACATACTCTTTAGAAAATACACATAAACACATACACACACACAAAAACGCATACAACACACACATATAAAAACTAACATACACACACAGTGTCATAATTCAAACCACACACAACAAAAGCAAAATTTTATAAATTTTAAAATCTTTTTTCCACTCTTTCTTTTATTTCAATCCATATATTTATTGGTCGAAGAGATTAGTAGGTGAGTAAGATAGGAGGGATGAAACTCCCGCCGGGTTTATCTTTGACAAGTCCCGGCCCAGTACCAATCTCTTTCCATCCTGGTCGAACCATTATGGTTTCCATTAAAACAAGACAAAAAATTGACTCCATTTTACCCAAACATATTTTTTTTATTATTAAAAGTGTTTTCAACGCAAAAAAAACATTAAATAAAAAAAAAAATACTTAAAAAAAATAATTTTCTTTCTTATTAACTTTAAAATGTTTGATAAAAAGATTACATGGTTCTGTCTTTGCTCTTTTTCTTACCCTATATTGTTACATAAAAATAAAAACCTTTTTGATACCCAAATGTGTAATATTTTATATTTTGTTTTTAATAATCATTAATTTACAACTATCTTTCATTTAAATTATATCTAATTCTACTTTTTCGTTAAGTAATATATTGCTATACTGACATTATACTCTCAATTCGAAATCGAAATTTTCTATAACATTCCTTAAATATTATAAAACTTTTTATAATTTAGTTCATATGAGCTTGCTCTATGACAATATACAATATATATATATATATATATATGGTAATTTAAACCAACAAACCTATATTGTATAATACTTATAACAAAATTGTCATGTTGTATATAGAAACACATCTATATATAATTATACGCATGATTGACATGTGTTATTTGCATCACCATATGTAATGTACTTTGTACAAACCGAAAATGAATAAATAAAACTCTGTGATAGATTAAGAGCTGAGTTAAAGCAAGATTGAGAAGAAGTTCAAAAACGTCTAAAATCGAGAGAGAAATCCAACAACCCTAAAGAGGAATTTGGCAGGTCGTTCCATCAAGGTCATTGGGTATAGAATACCGCAGACACCCCACGCCCTTTGCACCCGCTCAAAGTCCGAATTCCCGCATACCTCACCCGTCGGCAAAGATATATAAAGCCTCTGCCCTAGCGGAAAAATAGTCACTTCACCATCAGCGCGAGCCCTCGTCGGTTGTACCCAGGTCCACCTCATCGACCATGTAGAACAGTAAGAACTCTTCTATCTCCATATTGCTCTTAGCTCGACTTTTATCTGTTCATGGAACTTTCCTACTACAACTGTGTCTCTTCGTTTTTTTGTGTGTGGACATTCCCAAGCTTTCCACTCTGCCTCGACCACGACTGCCTGTACTCTGTGAGAACTGTTAAAGGTCATCCAAGGTGCAGAAAGGTACTGGAAAACTCTCCACGCCCTGACCGTCCCTCTCGGTTACTACAGGTTTGACCGTCCGTTGACAACACACACACATTCAACAATTACAACATTGAAATACTAGTAGATATATGTCAGAACAAAAAAAAACAAAAAGATTACTACTAGAAAACAAAAAAACATATTATAACACAACACACTTTACTCTTATGGATTAACATCCAATACAATAGTAGAGCGGTCTAGAGATTAATTTGGCGAAACCGCTGAGAGGGTTCACTACTGATGAGCCAAGCCCTCTCATTCATTAAATCATATCATTGCAGTAAGGTCTGTAGAGATTTAAAAAGAAACGCATTGCCAGTAAATTTATTTGTGTAAAATTTTAACGATAGAGGGCAATAAAATTTAATTTACTAATATTTAATGGTTATGAAAACATGTTTTGCGCGGAAGAGCTTTGCTCGATGCAATACCTTGAAATTTATATGTATGTACCTCTACAGACCTATAAGCTTATGTCCATAGTTCACTAAAAACCATTTAGCTGCCTTCCATAAAAAATGCAGGGTATATAACAAAACCAGTCCAATACAATAGTAGAGCGGTCTAGAGATTAATTTGGCGAAACCGCTGAGAGGGTTCACTACTGATTAGCCAAGCCCTCTCATTCATTAAATCATATCATTGTAGTAAGGTCTGTAGAGATTTAAAAAGAAACGCATTGCCAGTAAATTTATTTGTGTAAAATTTTAACGATAGAGGGCAATAAAATTTAATTTACTAATATTTAATGGTTATGAAAACATGTTTTGCGCGGAAGAGCTTTGCTCGATGCAATACCTTGAAATTTATATGTATGTACCTCTACAGACCTATAAGCTTATGTCCATAGTTCACTGAAAACCATTTAGCTGCCTTCCATAAAAAATGCAGGGTATATAACAAAACCAGTCCAATACAATAGTAGAGCGGTCTAGAGATTAATTTGGCGAAACCGCTGAGAGGGTTTACTACTGATGAGCCAAGCCCCCTCATTCATTAAATCATATCATTGCAGTAAGGTCTGTAGAGATTTAAAAAGAAACGCATTGCCAGTAAATTTATTTGTGTAAAATTTTAACGATAGAGGGCAATAAAATTTAATTTACTAATATTTAATGGTTATGAAAACATGTTTTGCGCGGAAGAGCTTTGCTCGATGCAATACCTTGAAATTTATATGTATGTACCTCTACAGACCTATAAGCTTATGTCCATAGTTCACTAAAAACCATTTAGCTGCCTTCCATAAAAAATGCAGGGTATATAACAAAACCAGTCCAATACAATAGTAGAGCGGTCTAGAGATTAATTTGGCGAAACCGCTGAGAGGGTTCACTACTGATGAGCCAAGCCCTCTCATTCATTAAATCATATCATTGCAGTAAGGTCTGTAGAGATTTAAAAAGAAACGCATTGCCAGTAAATTTATTTGTGTAAAATTTTAACTTACGCAATACCTCAACATGAAAAATCTATTTATGAATTTAGCTGCATATACAAAAAAAAACATTAAACCAAACACACAACACAGAGGTAAAACCATTAACAAAATAGGTTTTGTACAGTTTGATAAATTTTAAGATATCAAACAAGAATATACTAGTAACTTCACACAAAAATTTATAAAACATTATTTAAAATAAACAATCAAAAATTCCTGAACCTATTAAACTAAATTAAAATTAACAACTTATATATATATATATATATATATTAAAAATGGCATATCCTGACCAGGAGCACATGTGCTTTACAGAAAGCAGAGCGCCATCTGGTGGAACAGAAATCAACTAAACATTGATTTAGCCTGTTCCCTGATATTTAGCCATCCCAATTTCTTGATAAATCAAGAAAAGCCATCCACGAACGCGTTTCGCGCTTTTGGCGCTCGTCAGCGTGGAGTAGGCTGAACCATTGCGACCAAAAAATATTTTTGGTCCCAATGGCTTCCCGAAAAACCAAGAAATGGGTATTTAAGGCCAAACTTGCGTAAATACGCTTAGCACACTAAAAAACGAAAGAAAAAAATAAAAGATAAAAAGATCAGGTGTTGAAATCAATATTATATATAGATATATATATATATATATATATATCAAACAGATTAACAGACATAACTAAAGACATACACAAATTCAAAATTACACAAACGCAAACAAAACACAAAAAGTTATTATTTAATTTAATAATAACTTATTTGAACACATCAAATTTAACAACATATTTGCAGTGTTTCCACAGATAAAAACTTGAGAATAGAATATATCGTTTAATGCCAAGAAACAAACAAAGTTAAAACACACACACACACAATTCCATATTAGAAAACTAATCAACTGCTAAAAACACAAAACACTATATATATGCATATATACACAACTATCATCATCAACTCTGTGACAACAAATAAATAAATAAAAACAAATATTAAATTAATTCGCCAATACATCACACCATCTTCCTCCTACAAGCCTTAATATCGCACAGGAGGTCTCCGATCCCTTGGAGGATTTCTTCTTGGCAGTGGCCTCTCCTCCGTCCGGGCTTCTTTGTCTGAGGAACACGCGGATTCCCTTGGGCTGCTTCCAATCTCCACACCTTGGTCCCCGGACACTGGATCCTGCGGCAATCCAGCTGTTTCCGACGAAAACGATTCTCTGTCCCTCCGGCTGTTCATACTCTCAGGAGCCATCCATATTGGGTCATCTTCCTCCTCTCTTTTCTCTCTGGTCTCATCTCCCTCTTCACCACTAGTCCATCTTCTCCTTATCTGATCTCGGTGGTAGGTCTTCACCAGTCCATTTATCAAAACTGTATAGACTCTGCTCCCCTTTCTGCCCACTATTCTTCCTGGAATCCATCCGACACCACTAAAATTCTTACACCACACCTTATCGTCCACCTCGAACTCCTCTTGGCCTCTTCCTCGATCATACCTCATCTGCCTGGCCTGTCGTTCCCTCACCCTATTGTCCAGGCTGTGGTGTATCAATGTCAGTCTGGTCCGCAGAGACCGACCCATAAACAGCTCTGATGGGGTCTTCCCAGTTGTCTCATGCGGCGTGCATCGATACGTGAGGAGAATTCTTGACAGTGCATCTTGAATGGTATCTCCAAACTTCCTTTTATTTTTTTCCAAGGCCATCTTTATCAATTGAACCGCTCTTTCCGCTAAACCATTACTCTGTGGATGGTATGCTGGAATCAGAGTTTGTCTGACTCAATTTCTCTCGAAAAAACTCTTCATCTCTACCCCTGTAAACTGTGGGCCATTATCCGACACCACTTCCTCTGGTAACCCATACGCTGAAAACAATCTTCTTAACTGCTCAATCGTCTTTCTTGCGGTTATCTCTCTCATCGGGATCGCCTCAACCCATTTTGAGTGGCTATCCACCACAATCAACAAATTCACTCCATCTTTAAATGCAAAATCCATATGGATCCGTTGCCAGGGCCTGGTTGCCCACACCCACGGTCTCCAGTTTACTTTACTTGGGCCTGTCTGAGTTTGCTGGCAATTTTTACACCCATTTACCATGCATTCAATCTGGTTGTCAAGATTCGGCCACCAAAAATGCGACCTAGCAACCGCCTTCATTTTGCCCATCCCCGAATGGGTCTCGTGTAGACAACTCAACATATTTTTCCTAAGAGAAGACGGGATGATCACTCGCATTCCCCACAATAAGCATTCCCCGTCCATAGTTAACTCCAACTTTCTCTGAAAGTAGGGTCTGAGGTATTCCCCAACTCTTTCAGGCCAGCCTTGCTGCGTATAGCGCTTCACCACTGACAATACTTCATCTTTTTTAGTTTCCACACCTATTTCTGCTGCTGTAACCGGTAAATCTTCCATGTATGATAATATGAACGTTTGATTCAAAACCGGTGTTTCGTCACTCTCTACTGGCAACCGTGAGAGAAGGTCTGCGTTTCCATGATCTTGAGTTCTTCGGAATTTAATTTCATATGTATAAGCCGCCAAAGTCAGTCCCCATCTCTGCAATCTTGAAGTAGACAAAGTGGGAATCCCTGCTCTCGGCCCCAAAATAGACACCAGGGGTTTATGATCGGTAATCAGGGTAAATTGTCTTCCATAGATAAACTGGTAGAACTTAGTCAGACCATATATTATTGCTAGAGCTTCTCTTTCTATTTGTGAATAATTACGTTCGGCCCCGGAAAGTGTTCGTGAGGCAAACATGATTGGTTTCTCTTGGCCCTCGATAACATGGGACAGCACCGCCCCCACTCCAATCTGAGATGCGTCCGTGGCCAAAGATAAAGGTAACGTGGCATCATATGGCACCAACACTTTCTCGGAGTGTAAAAGGAGAATTACCTCCGAGAAAGTGTTGGTGCCATATGATGCCACGTTACCTTTATCTTTGGCCACGGACGCATCTCAGATTGGAGTGGGGGCGGTACTGTCCCATGCTATCGAGGGCCAAGAGAAACCAATCATGTTTGCCTCACGAACACTTTCCGGGGCCGAACGTAATTATTCACAAATAGAAAGAGAAGCTCTAGCAATAATATATGGTGTGACTAAGTTCCACCAGTTTATCTATGGAAGACAATTTACCCTGATTACCGATCATAAACCCCTGGTGTCTATTTTGGGGCCGAGAGCAGGGATTCCCACTTTGTCTACTTCAAGATTGCAGAGATGGGGACTGACTTTGGCGGCTTATACATATGAAATTAAATTTCGAAGAACTCAAGATCATGGAAACGCAGACCTTCTCTCACGGTTGCCAGTAGAGAGTGACGAAACACCGGTTTTGAATCAAACGTTCATATTATCATACGTGGAAGATTTACCGGTTACAGCAGCAGAAATAGGTGTGGAAACTAAAAAAGATGAAGTATTGTCAGTGGTGAAGCGCTATACGCAGCAAGGCTGGCCTGAAAGAGTTGGGGAATACCTCAGACCCTACTTTCAGAGAAAGTTGGAGTTAACTATGGACGGGGAATGCTTATTGTGGGGAATGCGAGTGATCATCCCGTCTTCTCTTACCTGCACGTCTGGGAGGTATCTCTTGAAATCCTTCTCCGATATTAAAGTCAGACAGCTACCCGTATCGATTTCAAAAATCATCAAAGTGTCCTCTACTCTCATCTTAATCACATAGGGAGGGTCATTCGTAGAATACTTGACTCTATAATCATACGTCCTCATGAAGACCATTCTTTGAACGGATTCTTCCTCCTCCTGATCCTCGATTTGATTAATCTTTTCTGGTTCAGAAACCGGCTCACCTGTCTTTCGCTTGTATGTTCCCCACGGCTCCTGCAGATGGTTGCCAAGTGACCTCTTTTCCCGCATCTGAAACAGGTCGCCTCTCTAAATCTGCATAAGTCTTTATGCAACCTCCCGCAATGTATGCACTTTCTCTTTTGCTCTCTATTATATCTATTCCCGACTTCTGCGCGTATTTTGTCCACGCTATCTGCAGGCTCATTGACATGGAATATTCTGGTATTTTTTTCTGCTGCCTCCATCGATAACGCAATTTCAACTACTCTTGCCAACGGCACATCTCCTTCAGACAAGATCCTCCTCTGGATTTTTGCATTTCTCAATCCGCAAACCATTTTGTCTCTTAAGGATTCCTTTAAAAATTCGCCAAATCCACACGTTGAGGCTACCCGCTTGATTTCCACCAGAAATTCTGAAACACTTTCCGTTTCCTTTTGTATTCTTCCAAAAAACATGAATCTCTCTACGATTATAGATCGCCTTGGGGAAAAATATTCAAGCAGTTTCTCAATTAATTCTTCATATTTATACTCTTTAGGCAACTTTGGGCTACATAAATTTTTCAATGTATCATACGCCTTCCCGCCAATTAGCGTCAACAAATAGGCTTTTTTCTTTTCTTCACTTGCTTCTTCTAGAATTAGAAACTGCTCCAAACGCTCGATAAATGAGCAAAAATTTTCATTTTTTTCTTCAAATTCTCTAAAATGGTAATGAGCCATCATGAAATAATTTTTCCTATGTAAATTTCCTATAACTTATTACTTCTTTAATATTAAACAAAATTATTCATATTACCCTATACCATCGCTTGGGTACTTACTCTTAAACCTCGTCGCCAATGCAGTGTTTCCACAGATAAAAACTTGAAAATAGAATATATCATTTAATGCCAAGAAACAAACAAAGTTAAAACACACACACACACAATTCCATATTTGAAAACTAATCAACTGCTTAAAACACAAAACACTATATATATGCATATATACACAACTATCATCATCAACTCTGTGACAACAAATAAATAAATAAAAACAAATATTAAATTAATTCGCCAATACATCACAATATTCAACAACAAAATCAATTACCTATTACCTATGAAAAATGTATCTATCCAAACAACATGGAAATCCAACAAAAATTTAGGCAGTAGATTATGTAATTACAATACATTTATAACAAACTTACAAAAATAAAAAAATAAAAACACAAATATAATTTTCATACGTTCAACAAATCACATAAAAACAGAGGTCACATACTACCTAGTAAATTTACATTCTTAAACAAATAATTACAAAAATTACTAAACATAGACTACAAATACATACCACCTATTAAACATACATACAAACATACAACAACACTATCAAATCAATTATTAAAGATTTAGATTTATTTATTAACAAAACTAGGATAAAATATAGACTACCTGAATATACCTTTTTAAATTGGAAAAATGAAATTTCAAAGAACATCAAAGAATACTACAACAACACTCTTAAATATACTAAACCTTCTACACTAGACATTCACAACTTGAAGGAAAAATCCTTACATTATAACTCCAATTGACAAAAGTTCCAACAATTTTGCACTGACCTGTAAAAACTTATACCATGATATTATAATGGAAGAAATAAAATACAATAATAAGTATATTTCAACTAACTTAAATATAAATAAGGTTAAAGAAGAAAAATCATGAAACATATACAAAACTTATAAGAACACAAAAATACCTAATATATACATCATACCGAAAATACACAAAACACCAACAGCTTTTAGAACTATAACTTCAGGTATCAATTCAAACATACAGAATATTGATTTACAATTTTAGCTTCAACTTTAAAATTTATAACACGAATAATTATTAACAAACACAACTATAGTTTTATAGATTCAAATAAAGGTGTCATAAGTTTTGTTAAAAATATATAATTTATAATTGTATGTTTTATAGATTTTCCCCTATTATTATTATGTTTATATATTTTTATATATTATTTTAGCAAAAATTATTGAATGAGAGGGCTTGGCTCATCAGTAGTGAACCCTCTCAGCGGTTTCGCCAAATTAATCTCTAGACCGCTCTACTATTGTATTGGACTGGTTTTGTTATATACCCTGCATTTTCTATGGAAGGCAGCTTAGGGGTGTTTAGTGAACTATGGACATAAGCTTATAGGTCTGTAGAGGTACATACATATTGCCACGTGGAAAATTAGGGAAGACAAAAACTTCAGGAGGAAACAAAATTTATTCAAAGCAAGGACAAACTAAGAAAGGTAACCAAAAGATAAGCCACGAGGGAAATCCACAGAGTCGCAAGATATAAAAACAAAAATGACCACTCTGTTAAATAAAAAATAATAAAATTAAGAAATACTATATTACATAATTAAAATTAATAAATACTATGTTACATAGCTTCCTCCCCATGGGAGCTGTGACCCACAGCTAGCAATTATTGTAGATACTGACGTGGATTTGACGTGCTTCTGCCAAGGATTCCATCAAAGTCTTGGAACTTTGTCCCTAGTACCTTTGCGTCCATTTTCTTGCGGCGTGAAGAGCGGCTTTGTCGTCGTATCGTCTATAGGGACATCGTCATCTTCGAGGGAAGTCTTGGCTTTAGCACGGCGGTGGAATCCTGATGTCAGTCTCCGAAAATGTAGTCTCAGCACCCATGGCTTCAAGGTCTTCTCGGCGATCTTCAGTTGGTCTTCCCTAACTTACCCAGCATCTCCACCAAAATGCCACGTGGAAAATTAGGGAAAACAAAAACTTCAGGAAGAAACAAAATTTATTCAAAGCAAGGACAAACTAAGAAAGGTAAACAAAAGATAAGCCACGAGGGAAATCCACAGAGTCGCAAGATATAAAAACAAAAATGACCACTCTGTTAAATAAAAAATAATAAAATTAAGAAATACTATATTACATAATTAAAATTAATAAATACTATGTTACAATATAATTTCAAGGTATTGCATCGAGCAAAGCTCTTCCGCAAAATATGTTTTCATAACCATTATATATTAGTAAATTAAATTTAATTGCCATCTATCGTTAACATTTTACACAAATAAATTTACTGGCAATGCGTTTCAATTAAATTTAATTTACTAATATATAATGGTTATGAAAACATATTTTGCGGAAGAGCTTTGCTCGATGCAATACCTTGAAATTATATGTATGTACCTCTACAGACCTATAAGCTTATGTCCATAGTTCACTAAACACCCCTAAGCTGCCTTCCATAGGAAATGCAGGGTATATAACAAAACCAGTCCAATACAATAGTAGAGCGGTCTAGAGATTAATTTGGCGAAACCGCTGAGAGGGTTCACTACTGATGAGCCAAGCCCTCTCATTCAATAACTCATACATTGCAGTAAGGTCTTTGGAGATAATATTTGATGATATCTAAAAGAAATGCATTGCCAGTAAATTTATTTGTGTAAAATTTTAACGATAGATGGCAATTAAATTTAATTTACTAATATATAATGGTTATGAAAACATATTTTGCGGAAGAGCTTAGCTCGATGCAATACCTTGAAATTATATGTATGTACCTCTACAGACCTATAAGCTTATGTCCATAGTTCACTAAACACCCCCAAGCTGCCTTCCATAGAAAATGCAGGGTATATAACAAAACCAGTCCAATACAATAGTAGAGCGGTCTAGAGATTAATTTGGCGAAACCGCTGAGAGGGTTCACTACTGATGAGCCAAGCCCTCTCATTCAATAACTCATATCATTGCAGTAAGGTCTGTAGAGATAATATTTGATGATATCTAAAAGAAACGCATTGCCAGTAAATTTATTTGTGTAAAATAAAATATATATATTTATGCCATTTTTGTTAAATTGCATTTCCACAACTTGTGCAAACACAACTGGTGAATCTCTATTTTCAATCTGGGTAAGATTGACCTTCCCCCATTTTTTTTTTTTCAAATTCAACGTTTTTGGTGAGCCGTACGTGATCTCACCTTGTGGTGTTTGTACAATTTGTGGAGATGGATAAGCTCAAAAGAGAGAGAACTCCCTTAAGTAAAACTAACACTTGTACCACAAATGAAATAAAATCAGGTCTAAGTCTAGAGGAAGTGGATATAATTTTAATAAGGGCCAAATTTGAAAGGTTAACCATTCTTAATGATAGACTGATATTGATTAATGATGAAATAAAAGAGATCTTATTGGATGATCCGAGGTCCACAGAAGCTCAAATCAATAATGAGATGGAACAATGTGAGACTTATAGCCTACAAGTATGAATTGTCGCACAGAAGGTGAAAGAATATGAGTCTAAATTGGAAGCACCCTGCTGTAATGATAAAATGTCACAATCTAGCACTTCAGATGTTAAAAGACAAATTAAACTTCCAAAATTTGAACTAAAAAAGTATACAGGTGAGCTAGAGGAATGACTATCATGGTGGAGTCATTTTGAAAAAAATACATTTAGATGAGTCACTGTCTGATGTTGATAAATTTGAATACTTAATACAATCCATGGTTGTTGGGTCAAAGGCCCACAGACTTGTGACTAGCTTACCTCTTACCTAAAAAATTACAACAAAGTCATAGAAGATTTGAAAGATCGGGTTGGAGACAGAGATATGCTGACTAAGTTGTATGTGCGCAAGCTTTTAAAGTTGGTCATTGCCAGTGCCAGGTCTGTAAAAAGAACCTTGGCTCAACTTTATGATGATATGGTTGCACATCTCCATTCTTTGGGATCTCTGGGAGTGGATACTGAGTCTGGGGGTGGTGCGTTCTTGTACCCGTTGGTGGAGTCAAGTTTGCCACTTGAACTTATCAAATATGGCAACGTTCCCGTACACCTTTCAAAGAAAGAGATTACTCTGAGATTGAAGCGGGAATTGAACATAGTGGGGCTAAAGCTTTTGATAAATTAGAGGGTCTGATAGAAATTTTAAAGCAGGAAGTTAAAAATGACGAACGCATTTCCTTTGTTGCTGAAGGATTTGAACCTTCCATTCCTCTGAAACAGGGAAAGAGAGAAAATAATCCTCCTAAGATATACACAGCGTCTGCTTTATTTGTTGGAAAGACCAACTTACCGTGTTTATTATGTGACAAAGATAACCATCTTAGCCAAAACTGTTTTAAGGCAGGCAAGATTTTGGAATCTGACAGATTAAAGAGGGTACAGGATGCGAAAGTTTGCTCTAAATGCTTAAGAAAGAATCATTTGAAGAAGGATTGTCGATCTTTTGTAAGATGCAAGCGTTGCCAAGGACCTCATTTTGAGATAATGTGCAAAGGAACCTCACATAGTCAGGAAAATTTAAATTGGAGGTCAGATAACAGATCTCACAATAGTTTAGCAGAGCAGAATGAGGGGAAGAATGAGCCTGTAACAGCAATGGCGAGAGAGAATCAAGTATGCACAAATAATATCTTCGTAATGACTCTAATTGTAAATATTAAAGGACCGAAACATTCCAAAATGGTAAGAGTGCTTTTAGACTCTGGTAGCCAAAAGTCTTACATCAGAAGGTCTCTAGCTATGGAGTTAGACTTACCCAAGGTGGGATAAGTCAAATTGAATAAATTTTTGTTTGGAGGGCAAACCACAGGAGAAAAGGCTCATTCAATATTTTATTTACAGTTGGACAATGTTGATGAGATAAAGGCTTTCAAGATGGAAGCGTTAGAGGAAATAATAATTTGTGGCGATATTTCACCCATATATATTGAAACAGGACCCAGGCAATGGTAATTGGATAAGAAAGGAAACACTTTGACCAAGGTAGACAATAATAAATCCGAAATAGACATCCTAATCGGTGGAGACTATTATGGGCAGCTTCTCACAGGAAAAATTGAACAGCTGGCAGGGGGATTGACCGCAATTCAAACAGTTCTTGGTTGGACTTTAATAGGTAATAGCTCATCAGAGAGACCAGAGACAAGTGCTCAATTGGTTATCACCTTACTTACAACCCAACATAGAGTAACATCCTTTTGGGAATTAGAAACAATAGGGATACGAGATCCTACAGAGGTCATCTCTGAGAAAGAGGAAAATGTTCTCATGCAAGAAAAGTTTCGTGAGAAAATCTGTCGAGAACATGATGGACGTCATCTTGTATCTCTTCCATGGAAGGAAGGAATTAGGACGATACCTAATAACTTGGAAATAGCCAAAAGGCGCTTGGAGGCTATGACTCAAAAGTTGACGCAAAAGGGTCAGTTTGTTCCTTATGATGAAGTCTTCCGATTCTGGTTCAGGGAAAGCCTTATAGAAGAAGTTGACGGCGAAGACATCAAACCTATTGGACATTATTTACCACATCGCCCGATATATAAGGTTCAGAGTGAGACTACTCCTATTAGACCCGTTTACGATGCATCATGTAAAGCAAGTAAGAGAAGTTTGTCTCTAAATGAATGTTTAGAGACTGGACCTAATCTGATTGAACTTTTACCTGAAATCCTGATAAGATTTAGGGAAAAGAAAATAGGAGCCATCGCTGACCATGAGCCATCCATAGGTATGGATGAAAAGGAAAGAGATTATTTGCGATTTTTATGGTGGGATGAACAAGATCCTTCCAAGATACGGACATTGAGACACACCCGAGTGGTCTTCGGTTTAACCTGCAGTCCTTTCATCTTGGCCGCAGTGTTGAAATGTCATTTGGAGTCCATTGTGGATTGTCGCAAACCTGTCGCAGATGTTCTGAAACGTTCATTCTATGTAGATAACTTGGTGTTCTCAGTCGATGAACCTGATGAGTTGGAACGTATCAGAGAGGTCGCTAACGATATAATGAATGAGGCCAAAATGACTTTAAGAGAATGGGAATATATGGAGGTAGTAGAATACTAGAAAACAAAGAGGATTCCAGGGTGTTAGGACTATATTGGGACAAAGAAAGAGATACCTTGAGATGTCACATCCCACAAGACACCACTAAATACGGTGAAGTAACCAAGTTTTTCGATCCTTTAGGATTTTACGCACCAATTTTTCTCATTCCCGAACTCTTGATGCAAAGAGCTTGGCTATTGAAACTGGGATGGGATCAACCCCTTCCTACGGATATACAACAGGAATTCAAAAAATGGAGTGAGGAACTAGACAATGTAAAAATACTTGAATTTCCTAGATATGCGAAGGTGACCCGTTCTGAAAATCTAGAACCCCATGTCTTTGAACAGTTGCCTTTTTGAGAAGTGTACAGGATGGAGTCGTTCACGTCTCTTTGTTGGCCGCTAAAACTAGAGTTGCACCTTTAAGGTCTATTACCATACCTAGACTAGAGTTGCTGGCCTGTCTCCTAAGCGCTAGACTAACAACTTCCATTGTCAGAGCTCTAGCCAGACCAATCAAGACTATCTTTTGGAGTGACTCCTCAACAGCCTTGAGCTGGATCAGTACAAAGCATGAATGGAGCATTTTTTTGTTCCCAATCGAGTTTATGAGATTAGAAGCAGTACCAATATAGATGATTGGAGATTTGTACCAGGTACACTCAACCCTGCTGACCTACCCTCGAGAGGGTGCTACGCACCACAATTCATTTTGTCTAAATGGTGGGAGGGATCATTGAGAGAATCAGAGGACAAATGGCCAAAACAAAAGCCAATTCCAAATGAAGAACAAGTTTTAGAAGAGAAAAAAAGAACGTTGGTACAAAACACTATTGTACAAAATAGGAAATTTTGGTATATAAGTAAATTTTCTTCGTATAAGGCGAATCTGAGAGTGCTAGCTTGGGTGCTTCGATTCATCAAAATACTTAAAAGAGAAGAGATACAAGGTAAAACTTTATCTACGCACGAAGTAGTCCAAGCCGAAAAGGTGCTTATCCGATTAATTCAAAGAGACAGTCTAGGGAAGGGACAGATTAGCCACCTAAAAACCAAGGTACAATCAGATGGGCTTATGTATATAGAGACCAAACTTTTGTACGATCAGAGTCCTGAAGAATTCAGGAAACCAGTGCTCTTACCTTGTGATCATCCAATAACAGAACAACTGATTAGAGAAACGCATTCAAATAATTGCCATGCTGGCGTTCATTTTTTACTTTCCAAATTGAGAGAAAAATTCTAGATTTTAAAAGCGAGAAATACTATTAAAAGAGTTGTGAGAGGATGCATCATTTGTAGAAGACATGCAGAGAAGGCCAATACTATACCTTGTGCCCCTCTGCCCAAGGACAAGTTATTCATGGGTAGACCCTTTGAGGTAACAGGTGTTGTTGATCTTATGGGTCCTCTCTACCTTAAAAATGGCCAGAAAATTTGGATAACCTTATTCACCTGCGCTGTCTACAGAGCAGTTCATTTGGAGCTGGTGGAAGGTTTAGATGCGACAAACTTTATTATGGCATTGGAACGGTTTATACACGGGAGAGGGAGACCAGATAAGATTTAAAGTGATAATTTTAAAAGGACCAATAGACTCTTTACCAATTTGAACTGGGACAAAACAGCCAAGTATTCGTGTGACAAACAAATTCGATGGATATTTATTCCTCCTTCTGCACCATGGTGGAGAGGATGGTGGAAACGGTTAGTACGACTGGTGAAATATCTTTTGAGAAGAACATTAGGCACTAACAGAGTAAATTATGTCCAATTTGAAACTTTGATTTGTCACGTGGAGGCGATTATAAATACAAGACCTCTCATCTAAATTTCTGAAACAGAAGATGATTTGATACCTATCACTCCACAAATGTTTATCCAAAATAATTTTGGCTCATTTGATGAAAGTCATGAACTAAGTCCTGATAATACCAGACAACACTTTCGAAAGTTACAGCAGATTAAGAAAGAACTGAAAGAAAGATTCCACAAGGAATACCTCGCCATGCTCGTACAAAAGGGGAATGAAACGGAGGGTAGTAGGTTTCTTCCAGGCAAAGTTGTGCTGATTGGTCGAGATGATCAAAAAATAATATTCTGGCCACTAGGCAGAATCTTGGAACTGTACCCCGGGAAGGATGGCAGAGAACGTGTAGTTAGAGTTAGGACTGCTACGGGTGAATTTGTAAGACCGTTAAAGATACTTTTCTCTTTGGAACTTGGTTCTGATATTTCCAGGGAGGTGAGATTACCCAAGACAGAAGGGATCAAAGCCCAGGAGATTCCAACAGATGGAGAACAGTCAATTTTTACTAGGTCTGGAAGAAAAGTGAAAAAACCTACGAGATTGGGGGTGTACACCAATAATCTTTCCAAATTAAGATTTTTTTTTAATTTTTGTATTCCCATACAAAAAGGTGGGAGTATGTTAAAAATAGATAATTTATAAGTGTATGTTTTATAGATTTTCCCCTATTATTATTATGTATATATAATTTAATTTAATTTGTGTTGCCTCTTTCTCTTAATGGGTGGAAAGGAATAAAGAATGGAAGGAGCAAAATTTGTAAACAAACAAGACATTGCCCCCCCTTATCTCATGCGCGAGCACCTATGCACGGTGACGGGGAGAAAAAAGAAGAAAGGACAACCGGCAGCACTGGTGTATAGGCTCGGGGAAATATGAGCTTCCTGGCTGAGAAGGAATGAGTAGCCACGTGTTGAAGAAGAAAAAAAAAAGATAACGAGAAGAGCGTGGATATAGAATTGCGCACCAATTAAGTGGGTTGCGATATAGTTTTCCTGTTATGGAACAGAAGAATTGATTCGGATAATTATCTCAAGTGAAGAATTCCACAATAACTCATGATCGGATTTATCGACAGAATTGAAAACAAGATTTGTTTTTATAAACAGAAGCTTAGATAAGTATGTGTAAACTTTGTTTGAAAAAGATTTGCCTTTCCAACCCTAGTTATTTTTCACTCTACATTATTTGTTTGTATGTAAATTTATCTTGTATCACTTGTTTTTTTTTTTTCTAATTTTAAATATATCTAATTTTTGGCCAATTTGATTATCACCCTTTTTATCTTTTTTTTTTTCTGATGACCAGTCATTTTGTATAAGCAAAATAAAATATATATTTATGCTATTTTTGTTAAATTGCATTTCCACAACTTGTGCAAACACAACTGGTGAATCTCTCTTTTCAATCTGGGTAAGATTGACCTTCCCCCATTTTTTTTTCAAATTCAACAAGTTTTATATCAATGACAATATAAACAATCTAAAATCAAGGTACACATGTGATTTTGAAGATTTATACTCCAAATTGAGTTTGGAAGCTCTTAGAAAAAAAAAATACACAACTGCTTTTGGAGTTAATCAATGATAAAACTTATAACATGCCTGTAATACATAATTATCATAAAACTATACCTATAAACCTATTAAAAGCAAAAAAAAACTTCTAGACACTTTTTAAAAAATTAACTATATCGAAATTAAAAACAAGATTTATATACAAAAAGAAGGAGTACCTATGGGCACCTCTTTAAAAACTTTACTAGCCAATCTACTACCGTTTTGTTATGAAAGGGATTTTTCAACCAACATAAGGTAAAATGGTTCATATTTAAATACGTAGATAATATAATAATATTCAATAATAACAACTTTCAATCATCTATTAACTCTATTCACCCTAATTATTCAAATTTGAAAAGTAACGAAACTAACGAAAATAACAAATAAAGTTAACTTTTAGATCTTAAAATAGATCTTACTACAAAAACTATTAATATCTTTAATAAAAAATGACCTAAAATTTAATATAATCAAATATAATCTGTCAACATCTAATATATCAAATATTCCACCAAAGTTATATATTTTGGACAATTTCTTAGAACTTATAGAATAATTAACACTAAAAACAATTTTATAAATACCATTAATAGATTAAACAAAGACATTTTAAACAATGAATACAGCAAAAAATTAATGCGACAATTTAATATTACAATCAATCTTAAAATACATTCGCAATAATAAATATAAACAAAGGTTTTCAATCCTAGACTTTTCGTTTTAATCGTTATACTTTATTTGGATAAATAAAAAAGGATAATAATATAAATAGGATTCTCAAACATCTTTAACAATTTCAAATTAAAACCTTTCATACTTACATTTTTATTAATTCGTTTATTGAAAATAATTTATTTTATAAAATTTGACCACGGAGCTATACACCAACTATCCGCCAAAAAATAAAGAAAATTTAAACAAGCAGCGGGTATTTTATAATACACTATAATGCGGCTTATGATTGTAAAACGATATTTGAAAATTATCCCGCATGTGTTCCTTTTAAACAAAAAATCAAAATTTATTTTTTAAGGAGAAATCACGATTATTTCTTACTCATATTTGTACTCACCTGTAAAAACTTATACCATGATATTGTGACGGTGTTTTGACCCACCGCCAATTTTCAACAGCCCTTTCAACCGCCACCACCTCGGCCAGCTGGGTACACTAAGTCGGCGCAGGCGCGGCGGTGGTGACTTGGTAAGCACGGGGGAGGATGCCATTGTTTTGACGCCTCAACGAACCAACGGCCATTTTCATCCTCCCATTTTCATCAAACCTTTTTAAACACTTCTTTTTGATTTGATTTTGATTTGTAACAATAATAATCACTAATAATTAATATTGATATTTATTTTTATACTAGCGGATAAACCCGGCTCGCCCGGGTTTTACCCGTGTAAAGGTTTGTCTAAAGAACATTTGTTGAAACAATTCTCTATAAACATATCATTGTTTTATCTAGCGAACATTTTTTCCCGGTCCCTTGAAAAATACTCGATAAGTTGAATAAAATCAATAATAATTGGTTCCCTTGTGGTAATTGGAAGTTAAAGGAATAGTATCTTTGCCTTGGAATTGTATCATTATTCTTGTTTCAAATAAATTGCCGTGTCATCCTGAATTTTGTCTTTCCTAATTTTCTACATTACAAAATAATCATTTTATCTATTCTCCCAATATATATGTTGTAGATAAATGATAAAACTAACTTTGACTTGTGCGCAATTAATAGTTAGAAAATCTTACTTTAGATAAATAATCTTTAAGATAATAAACTCATAAAAAAATAGATATATTTTGATAATTTGAAACTCGTAAATTTGAATATCTCGATAAAGTGAACATTTTTTTCCGGTCCCTTGAAAAATACTCGATAAGTTGAATAAAATCAATATTAATTAGTTCCCTCGGTAATTGGAAGTTGAAGGAATATTATCTTACCTTGGAATTGTATCATTATTCTCGTCTCAAATAAATTGCCGTGTCAACCTGAATTTTGTCTTTCCTAATTTTTTACATTACAAAATAATCATTTTATATATTCTCCCAATATATATGTTGTAGTTAATGATAAAACTAACTCTGACTTGTGCGCAATTAATAGGTAGAAAATCTAATAAACTTAGTGATAATAAAACTTATAGATAAAAAAACTTATTAACATCGTCGCAATGGGGGCGCTGCTTGCGAGTTAAATCTACAAATCTGCAAATAACTCTGAGGAAATTCAAGATATTCAAGAAATTATTTTTCAAAACCCTTCCCGGGGATATACCTAATAATATCCCAAATTTTCACGGCGATTGGATGTATGGTTTTTGAATCTATAGAGTACAAACATACAGACAGATATTCAATTTTATATATATAGACTAGCGGATGTACCCGGCTTCGCCCGGGGTTTTACCCGAGTAAAGGTTTGTCTAACGAACATTTGTTAAAACAATTATCTATAAACTTATAAAAAAAAATAATAGATATATTTTGATAATTTGAAACTCGTAAATTTGAATCTCTCGATAAAGTGAACATTTTTTCCCGGTCCCTGTGTGCCGTGTCATCCTGAATTTTGTCTTTCCTAATTTTCTACATTGCAAAATCATCGTTTTATCTAGTGAACATTTTTCCCGCTCCCTTGAAAAATATTCGATAAGTTGAATAAAATTAATATTAATTGGTTCCCTCGGTAATTGGAAGTTAAAGGAATAGTATCTTCGCCTTGGAATTGTATCATTATTCTTGTCTCAAATGAATTGCCGTGTCATCCTGAGATAATCTCACTTTTGATAAATAATCTTTAAGATAATTACTTAGTGATAATAAAACTTATAGATAAAAACACTTGTTAACATCGTCGCAATGGTGGCGCTGCTTGCGAGATAAATCTACAAATATGCAAATAACTCAAAGGATATTCAAGATATTCAAGAAATTATTTTTCAAAAACCTTCCCGGGGATATTCCTAATAATATCCCAAAATTTCACGGCGATTGGATGTATGGTTTTTGAATCTATAGAGTACACACAGACATTCAATTATATATATATATATATAGATATATTATATATTATACTAGCGGATGTGCCCGGCTTCGCCCGGGTTTTACCCGAGTGAATGTTTGTCTAACGAACATTTGTTAAAACAATTCTCTTTAAACTTATTAAACGTACTCGGCTTCGCCCGGGGTTTTACCCGAGTAAAGGTTTGTCTAGCGAACATTTGTTAAAACAATTCTCTAAAAACTTATTAAAAAATAAAAAAGATATATTTTGATAATTTGAAACTCGTAAATTTGAATCTCTCGATAAAGTGAACATTTTTTCCCGGTCCCTGTGTGCCTTGTCATCCTGAATTTTGTCTTTCCTAATTTTCTACATTAGAAAATCATAGTTTTATCTAGTGAACATTTTTTCCCGGGCCCTTGAGAAATACAGTAGAACTCCTCAAATTCGGAAAGCTTGGGGCGCAAGGTATTCCGAATTTGAGGATTTTCCGAATTTGAGAGAGTTAGATTTGTGAATATTTATGTGGCATAAATAGGCATTTAGATGACTGAGACAAAGATTTTGAAGCATATGAACAATTTTAGGTTGAATATTATATGTACATTACATAATTTTAATTACGATTTTTAATCAAATGTTCCTTGACTTTTATGAGTTTTGAGCATGAAACCGATGAAAAATAGTAAAATATTTTATTATGTATGTAATGCAATTGATGGCCAAGTAAGTTATGGCTTGGCAAAGAAGTTGTTGATTGTTGTCTGTTTCTTTGGCTTGTTTAACAAAGCTTCTTCTTCTCTCATAAGCATAGTTCGTAGACTATTGATGGTGTTGTAGCTTGCAAGCATTTCTGGTTCAGTGCGCTTTTCCAAATATTTTAATGCAACATCCAAACTTTTCAACGTTTCGCATCTGGGAACATCCGGCTCCAAACTGTCTTCAGAAGTTGAGGAACTATCATCAGAACTGCTGATTTCCATTTTTTCACTCAAAACAGCTTCAACTATATCATCATTGCTAAGAACATTGTGACCTGGATCATCAAGGTCTATATCGATCCATTCATTAATGCTTTCGTACCAGATGTTAACTGCTTTATCAACATTTTCGTATAACGGATTTTTTACTTGAGAAAACTTTTTGACATCTTTTTCGGTAGAATCAACAAACTTTGTAAGTTTAAGCTCAGACTTTTTTATATCATAAACAGTTGTCTTAGGAATTTTATACTTTTGCATTATCGTTGTATAGCTTAATCCTTTTTTAATGTCACTAAGAACATTTAACTTTTCACCAAGCCGCTCCTCTTTGGATGCCATTTTGTTGAAGAACAGACTTGTGAATGCAAAAAATTGAGAGTTGAATAAAATAATTTGAAACTTACAATGTCTGAAAATGTTTGATAATTTGAACTTTAGGTGAATCAACTTTGCAATAAAAAATGCGAGAATGGCTTATGACGTAATAATGCTGCCTTCTTTTTGGACAATATCCTAAACTAAGCACAAAGGTCAAATGAAACTGTTGATTTATTTAAGCTTTTAAAAAAGGGGATAAACCCCTAATTAGCGATTATAAATAATCGGTAAAAGTAAATTAATTAAACACTTAAATTAAAAATAAATTACTAATAAATAAAATGAAATAAAATAAAAGCAAAGCAAAAGTAAAAGTAAATAAAATAAAATAAAATAATGTTGAAATATCAACAAAATAAAAGCATGTGAAAATTGATTTTTTGTATGTAAAAAAAACATTACAATACTTTCCGAATTTGGGAGTTTCCGAATTTCCGAATTTGAGGAGTTCTACTGTACTCGATAAGTTGAATAAAATCAATATTAATTGGTTCCCTCGGTAATTGGAAGTTAAAGGAATAGTATATTCCCCTTGGAATTGTATCATTATTCTTGTCGCAAATAAATTGCCGTGTCATCCTGAGATAATCTTACTTTTGATAAATAATATTTAAGATAACAAACTTAGTGATAAGAAAACTTGTTATCATCTTCACAATGGGGGCGCTGCTTGCGAGTTAAATCTACAAATCTGCAAATAACTCTAAGGATATTCAAGATATTCATGAAATTATTTTTAAAAACCTTCCCGGTGATATACCTAATAATATCCCAAAATTTCACGGCGATTGGATGTATGGTTTTCGAATCTATAGAGTACAAACAAACAAACAAACAGACAGACATTCAATTTTATATATATAGATTTACTCTTCATTGTTGGCTTTTTATCTTACATTCATTCTTCATTGTTGGCTTTTTATATTACATTTACTATTCATTGTTGGCTTTTTATCTTACATTCACTCTTCATTGTTGGCTTTTTATCTTACATTCATTCTTCATTGTTGGCTTTTTATCTTACATTCACTCTTCATTGTTGGCTTTTTATCTTACATTCATTCTTCATTGTTGGCTTTTTATATTACATTCACTCTTCATTGTTGGCTTTTTATATCATATAGAAAATCATAGTTTTTTCTAGTGAACATTTTTTCCCGTGTCACATTGCCGTGTCATCCTGAGATAATCTTACTTTTGATAAATAATATTTAAGATAACAAACTTAGTGATAAGAAAACTTGTTATCATCGTCACAATGGGGGCGCTGCTTGCGAGTTAAATCTACAAATCTGCAAATAACTCTAAGGATATTCAAGATATTCATGAAATTATTTTTCAAAAACCTTCCCGGTGATATACCTAATACTATCCCAAAATTTCACGGCGATTGGATGTATGGTTTTTGAATCTATAGAGTACAGAAAGACAGACATTCAATTTTATATATATAAGATAATATAAATGAGTTTTAAAATTTGAAAAAAAAAATGCATCAGCCGGGAATCGAACCCGGGCCGCCCGCGTGGCAGGCGAGCATTCTACCACTGAACCACCGATGATTAAAAAAATGGCCATATTCAGGTATTCCTTCCATTCCGGATTAGTCCGCGTAAAAAAAAAGTTCTTCAAATGAAAAAAAAAAAAGAAATAGCCAAAAATACTAATCAAAATGCAGCCGAAATTTTTCCTCAGGTTTATAAAAAGCGACATGCAAAATATGGTACCAATTGGTTCAGTAGTTTTTGAGTTTATCGCGGAACAGACAGACAGACAGAAATTGTCTTTTATATATATAGAGAGATTTACTCTTCATTGTTGGCTTTTTAACTTACATTCATTCTTCATTGTTGGCTTTTTATATTACATTAATTCTTCATTGTTGGCTTTTTATCTTACATTCACTCTGTTGGCTTTTTATATTACATTTACTCTTCATTGTTGACTTTTTATATTATATTTACTCTTCATTGTTGGCTTTTTATCTTACATTCATTCTTCATTGTTGGCTTTTTATATTACATTTACTCTTCATTGTTGGCTTTTTATCTTACATTCACTCTTCATTGTTGGCTTTTTATCTTACATTCATTCTTCATTGTTGGCTTTTTATATTACATTCACTCTTCATTGTTGGCTTTTTATCTTACATTCATTCTTCATTGTTGGTTTTTATATTACATTCACTCTTCATTGTTGGCTTTTTATCTTACATTCACTCTGTTGGCTTTTTATATTACATTTACTCTTCATTGTTGGCTTTTTATCTTACATTCACTCTTCATTGTTGGCTTTTCATATTATATTTACTCTTCATTGTTGGCTTTTTATCTTACATTTATTCTTCATTGTTGGCTTTTTATATTATATTTACTCTTCATTGTTGGCTTTTTATCTTACATTCACTCTTCATTGTTGGCTTTCATCTTACATCCATTCTTCATTGTTGGCTTTTTATATTACATTCACTCTTCATTGTTGGCTTTTTATATCATATAGAAAATCATAGTTTTATCTAGTGAACATTTTTTCCCGTGTCACATTGCCGTGTCATCCTGAGATAATCTTACTTTTGATAAATAATATTTAAGATAACAAACTTAGTGATAAGAAAACTTGTTATCATCGTCACAATGGGGGCGCTGCTTGCGAGTTAAATATACAAATCTGCAAATAACTCTAAGGATATTCAAGATATTCATGAAATTATTTTTCAAAAACCTTCCCGGTGATATACCTAATAATATCCCAAATTTTCACGGCGATTGGATGTATGGTTTTTGAATCTATAGAGTACAAACAAACAAACAGACAGACATTCAATTTTATATATATAGATTAAATCTGTTATAATTAAAATACCTTGGAATGAATAATTGAATCATTTCTTCAAAACCAGACGAACCACCTCAGTTTTGGCGCAGCCGGCAAGGATATTCAATTATTCAAGCATCAAAAAGATTTTATTCATTTGGAATATTATATTCATTTCAGTCATATTGTGAACATAATTTGGATTTCAATAATTTTTAAGTAAAAAATTAAATACTGAAAAAAAAAAACATTTTTTTTTTCAGAATAAAAATAATATCTAATATCATTATGTCGAAAGAAAATATTTTAAAATTGCAAAAATAGAGCGGGTATCAGAAGGTTATTCGTGCCCAGAGCTGGGTAAAACCTTTTGAATTACATGCTGCAGATGAAGATAAAGGAAAGTTGTTATTTTACTCTCTAGAAGGAAGAGCATTAGAATGGTATTCTGATGAAATTCCAGGAACAAATATTAATCAACGGGTAACCACATCAAACAAAAATTTATTACAATATTTGGATCATCAACGGCAACACCATTAATTGATGCACAATGAAGGTATCTACGCCGCGATGAATCCGTTAATGACTACTTTCAGTCCAAAATCCGGCTTCTAAAACAAACTTCCTTATCCAAAGTCTAACAGATCCAGATGTTGACGGAAGGATTACCAGCACAATGGAGATAAGCTTAGCCCCAATACATTTCGAAGATGTAGAGGCTTGGGTAGGTGCAACCTTAAAATTGGAGGCTGCTGTTAGCTCCATACAAAAGCGATAATAAATTTAAAGACTTTAAATCTGCTACCTCTTACGTCGCTTCACCTCAGAAGCCACCATACCCATGCAGATTTTGCAAAATGCAAAATTTAAATAATTTTAATTGGCATAATTAATGCCCATATAGACCCAAAACATTCCCTAAAGAAACCGCAGCAAACGAACAACCCTCAACTTTGTATGCTACTTCCGACCCTTCATCTTCTAACTCAACATATTTACCAACAGTTAATCTAAACTAATAGATTGACCAATCTTCAAGTTCATCAACATCAACACATTAGTCAACTACACCCCAATACAAGCATTCATAGATACAGATCAATATTTCAAAGGACTAGTTCGAGACAGTCGAAGCCCATAGGCCTTCCCAGTCACACTCGTACCGAAGGCGGATGGTCGAAAGAGGCTTTGCGATGATTACCGCCGCCTCAATGCCCTTACCATTGACGACAAGATGCCTCTGCCTAACATTCAAGAAGTAATCGATCGTCTTCAGGGAGCGTAATACTTTACTTCGTTGGATATCGCTTCAGGTTATTGGCATGTCGAAATGGCTCCAGACAGCACAGAGAAGACAGCATTCATCACCAACGAAGGGCTTTATGAGTGGTTAGTACTGCCCTTTTGGTTGAAAACGCCCCTGCTACTTTTCAGAGAATCATACAACAAACCCTTGGTCTATTAATGTACAAGGGGTGCATCAAATATCTTGATGATTTCATCATATATTCTAAAACTTAAAATAACATTTTGACCTTCTATCAGAAGTGCTAGAAAAATTATATTCCCAAAACCTCAAGCTCAAGCTTCAAAAATGTTCTTTTATCAGAGAAGAAATAAAATATTTTGGATATATCATCAAATACAATCAGGTTACACCTTCACCTAGGAAAATAGAAGCCGTTAAAAGTTTCCCAATCCCCAAAACAGTCAAAAACATACCGCAATTTCACGGATTGTGTAGTTATTATATCGGAGGTTTATAAAAGATTTCAGTTCAGTGGCACAACCTCTAACAGATTTATTGAAGAAAGATAAAATTTTCCACTGGTCTGTAATTCACCAAAAAGCATTTGAAACTTTGAAGAATTTAACCACACAACCTCTAGTTCTGGCAATGTACGATCCCATCTTACCATGTAAGCCCTACACAGATGCCTCAGAGCAAGGACTTGATGAAATTCTTGCACAGAAACATCCAGAAGGCAGAGAACGGGTTGTTTCCTATTTCTCAAAACGGCTCAACCCAACACAGTCACGCTACACAGCTACAGAGTTGGAATATTTTGCCATCATCGAAGCAGTCAGACCTTTCAACAACTACCTAGACAAGCCATTCCAAATTGTCACTGATCATAGTGCTTTAAAATGTCTATTGAATCATAAAACCCTGGGGGAAGACTTTTCCGATGGTCAATGGAGCTATCTTCTAGATCGTTCACCATTATCCACAGAGCAGGAGGACAGCAAACACATGTTGACGCACTTTCTAGGAATCCAGTGTGCACATTTAAAACCGAAGATAAGATGAAGATTGTTCAACAACAGGCAGACTTGCGATTTGTAAAGAACCCTCAAATTAAAAGTGGCATTGTCACTTTAGGAAGTCGAGGCCATTCCAAAGCAGTTGTACCTGATTCCCTATGGGCAAAATGTCTTCACCATTTTCATGATGGCTTTGGACATCCTGGAAAAAACAAAACATTGAAGCTTCTTTCCACATATTACTGGTGGCCACAAATGCTCAGGACCATAAAAGAGTATGTTTCCTCATGTAAAGTTTGTCAGCTAAGCAAACAGTCAAACCAACCGACAATAGGCCACTACCAAATACCGGACAGCGACCTCCAACCATTTGACCTCATTGGACTCGATACAATTGTTTTGGGAAATGAAGCCAAGAATACCAGACATAAGTATCTCCAGGTCATCCTATATCACCACAGTCATTACATTTGGGCATGTCCCACCGCATCCAACAATTCAGCTGCCATCCTCAACATCCTTAGACAGCTGTTATCTTCTGAAGTACCAATCAAACGTATTCTGACAGACAATGGTTCAAATTTCACAAGTAGAAGCTTCAAAAATTTCTGTCGAAAAATAAAATTGCCCATTCCCTTGCTACTCCATACCATCCTCGGGCATGTGGAATGGTAGAAAAGGCTAACCATACCCTTCTCACAAGATTGTGAGCTGCAATCAAATTCATAATTATCTTGCTCATTAAAAATAATTTATACAGCATATAACCTTTTGAATAAAAAAATTATTACCCCCTAATGGCATTTCAGAAGTTACCATGACAAAAGTTACTTTGTACGGGTTAACACAAAATGCAATAAACTAGGGCTTAAAGTAATACAACAGAAAAAAGGTAAATAATAACTCACACTTCGTTAAATAAAATTTAGAAAAACACACACACAGTACTTATCTTTATTGTTGCGTTGGTAGGGATCGGACCGGGGTTACACAGGTATGCGAGGAGATAGCTAGACACGGATAAAGCACGCAAGAACACTTTAAGCGTCTCCACACGAAAATCCACCACACTCCTCTCTCGCAATGCCATAGCCCCTATATATATACAAACACTAGCCGAATGACCCGGGCAACGCCCGGGTTTTACCCGATTAATTTTTTTATTTAAATACTATTCGCTACAATTATAAATTGGCGCAGTGGATGTCATTCTTGTGAAACGTCCCGCTCCAAACTTTGTGTCTGAGAAGCGATATTTGTATAAAGAGATGATCTGGCTTTGTGTATTCTGCTTGAATGAATGTTTATCTGTTAGAATTTTGTTCCTGTAACTAAAAATGAACTGGGTCCACCCGTGGTCTCTGCTTTTGGAATTTTTCCGGATATAATTTTGTATCTGTTAAACAAATATGATACAGCAATATTGTCATAATCATTTTCGACTAAAAAAAACAACTATTTTTGCCCAGAACCTGTCAATTTCAAATATTCTTGGCAAAAATGCGACAAATATCTCTTCCAAATTTTTTTCTATGTCCTCTTAAAACACGTTTTACATGTACAGGGTGATCTAAAAGTCCCGCACAACTTTAAAAATTAATAACTCCGCGAATATTTGTGCTAAAGCAATGCGGTAAACACCATTGTGTTCAGGATGCAATGGGATTTTTTATGGCAAATAATGAAAAATCCGAAATTAATTTTAGTTACAACTTTATTCGCTAGATGGCGCTCTACCAGAATCAGCGATTCAGCGGCCAAATTGTTTGATAAATTGAAAAATATAACTGAACGACACATATTTTTCCTTTTCGAATACCAGGAAAGAACCCTAAAAATATCAAATGATAAATTAATAAAACACCATTTTGCCAAGAGTTTGAAGAAATGGTTAACGATTTTTAAATACAATCTGAGATATGTAAAATATAGGTATATGTAAATTAAACATGTAGCAAAAAAAACTGATATTTTAGATGCGGTTTGCTGGAATCCTCTCAGCTCTTTAAATTTCTAAAAAAATAATTTTCTATTTTTTTTATTCAACTCTCTCTCAGTATCGATTATATTTATTTTAATTCATTTGAAAAATATTTATCTATCTCTGATGATTTATTTTACTCTGGAATGCAGTTGTTGTTTTTGTCGTATCTAATAAAGAGCCTCAGATGTCTCCATGCATCTCTATCACAGCAGCAGCATTGTCCACTATCTTGGGTGTGTAAAGCAGCTGCTCTGGGTCTATGTCAATTTTCTGCAAGGCTGCGGGCATGAGAATATGTGGGTAGGTGTTAGTTTCACACCAGGACAGTTGTTGCATGTTCTATAGGTTCTTGTGCCATCTGGATGTATTGTCATCCTTTATAATGTTTTGTTCTAAATCTTGTTATAGTTTTGTCATTTTTCTCTCGGAGTTTATTTCACATTTTGATCTTTTCTTATTTTTTGTTTAATTATTTTGTATTTTGCAAAAGCATTAGCGTCGAATAATGACATTTGTTCTTTCCTTTGGCTAAACTTTCTGGCTTCCTTTGCAAATTCAACTGCCATTTCATTACCCCCGATCCAAACACTGGCAGGAATCCATTGTAGAATGCAGTTATTCTCCAATGATATCAGTTGAGTAAGTAACGAGTGTATTTTCTGTGTGATTATAGTATTGCCCTTATGACTTGCTTCTAGATCGGATATGGAGTCATTGTATGGTATATTATAATTCCTTCTGCTTGATGCAGGGATGGTTGGTTAAGGCATACATCAAGAGATTTCCAGATAGCTGTCAGTTCACAAGTGAAGTTTGACGAAATCTTTCTTGCTCCATCTTTGATTTTGATGTATGTTCCAATTTGCAGTATTATTTTAATTCCAGCCCCTCCATTACTTATGGTAAGGTTTGACGATCCATCTGTATATGCTGTTAAATAATTTATCTGATCGCATAAACCAATTGTGTCAAGTCCTTTCTTTTTAAGTATGTTTTTGTTCTCTTTTTGTTTATTGCAGGGTTCATTCAGGTTAAGATTGATGATTACATTTGATGGCAATGGGGTAGGAAATATTGGTTATTCTCGAATTTGAAATTTATTATGTTTCATATTTATGATCTTTCTAATATTGTTGTCGTACTGAAGTGTTGAAGATCTTTTGAGCTTTTCTTTTTGTGTCCAGTTTAAATAGGTTCTATGGGATATGTGTTCGGTTTCTTTAGTTTTTAAGCTATTGGTGAATTTTATTGTTTTTAATTGTCTTCTTCTTTTAAGTAGGTCTAGACCACATTCTCTCTGAATTTTCTAATTGTTGGTATTTGAAACAGAACCAGTGATTAATTTGGCCGCTTTTGCTTGAACACTGTCTAGTCTTATTTTTAATGATGAACTTGAAGGAGCCCAAACAGGTGTTGCATATTTCATTATTGGCCTTATTAAGGTGATATATGTTTTTCTGAGAATTTTGGGTTTTGCTCCCCAATTTGTTCCACATAGCCTTCTCAGAATGTTTAGGTTTCTGGTAGCTTTATTTGAGGTGCTAATTATGTGTTCTGTAAATCGCAATTCCTCATCAAGTATCACACCTAGGTAATTTGGAGATCAAATTTTAACAATTATATGGTTGTTTATGCTTATTTTGGAGTTAGATTCATACCTTTTTTCCTGTCAGTGAAGGAGACCTATAGGTTTGTGTTTATTGGGTTTATTGTCATTTTGAGTTTCATTGCCCACTTCTCCAGTCCTCTCATTGATGTGTTCAGTAATTTTCTGATATTTCTATACTGCTACTTGTGTGCTATATGGCTATATAATCTGCAAAACAGGCAACCTTTATGTCTTCAGTGAGGATGGATGTTGTTAAGGTTGTGTCGTAATTAGACGTACAACAACTCAAACTTGACCATGACTCTTATTTTAGCTCTTATTCTTTTCGTTTGGCCAACAAAAAATGTCCAATTTATATACACATATATTCTTACATAATGAGACTTTAAAGAATGCAAATAATCTTCATCTATTTACATAAACAACACATCTCCCCCCTTAATAATTAATACTTCAGTCGGTCTCTCTCTCTGGGGGTTTCCTGGCTCTATGAGGTCTAGGACGGCGGACGGGCACTTGCACAGCGGCTGGCTCCGGTCTAGGAGTGCAAGAGGGTACGTGCACAGAAGCAGTTTCCTCCTTGTTTCCTGTTGTAATCTCAGGAACCTCCTCTTCACATTATTTCTGACTTCCACCTACAGGCTTCTCTCCTGATGTTCGAGGAAGTATCAAATTTCTTGTCTCCACTTGTTTCTTTCTCACAGGTCGCAATTGATTGATATGCCTCTTATACACGACGTCCTCGCAACTTATAAGGTAGTGACGGTAGCTCAATAATTTCAAAATGGTACCTTTTCACCGTTTAGGTCCAGTTGCATAGTTGCGGAAATAAATCTCGCAACCTGTAGTAAACTGCTCCTGCCTTCTTACGGCCTCATGAAATACCTCTCGCGGATTTCCCATCTTGGTATTAAATTCGAGAATCTTGATTTTAAACTTCTCTTCATTAGCAGTTCCGCGGGGGAATTCCTTTATTACAGTTTGGGGGAATGCTTTATGAGCAAATAGGAATCTTTGTAGATTTGTCTCTAAATCATCCTTCCCATTATTCTTTCTCAAAAAGTTTATAAACTCTCTTACATATCTCTCAGCTAAACCATTTGCACTAGGATTATACGGACTGGTCTTAGTGTGCCGTATACCATTCATTTTGGTAAATTGCTCGAATTCACCGGAGACAAACTGTCTTCCGTTATCTGTAACCAAAAATTAGGGCAATCCAAATCTGGTAAAAAATTCTCTAAGATGATTTATAATCGTTTTGCTGGTATAATCTTTGATGAAAAAATTTCTATCCACTTTGAGTATGCGTCCACGAGAACCAAAAACATTTTTCCCATGAACGGACCCGCTAGATCAAGATGAAATCGATGCCACGGTTTTTCGGGCCAAGCCCATTCCAAGATGGTAGCCGGGGGCATGCTTGCCGATTCTTGGCATACTCTACATTCTCTAGTTAACTCCTCGATGTTACTGTCTATGCCTGGCCACCAGAAAATACCGTCTGGCAATCATCTTCATTTTAACAATCCCCATGTGTATTTCATGCAAGTCATTTAAAATTAAAGATCTTAATTTTTGGGGAATTACCACTCTTTCACGCCATTGAAGACAACTAAACTCCAAACTTAATTCCTCATTGATCTTATAATGAGGAGCTAGTGTTTTTTTCTCGGTACCCTTGTGAATTTCCACACACACACAGTTGCCTTCTCTAACAATCCTTAATACTATAGACAGTATTTTATCTTGGGTGTCTCATATGCCACCTCCATAAAAGAGAACGGTACCTCATTCAACCTACTGAGAAGAAGTACCTGGTCTTCATCAAGAGACACCCTTACACTCGATTCTAAAGGAAGACGTGACAATGCGTCAACATTGGAATTATCATTAGTTTTTCGAAATTCCACAGTATAATTAAATGCAGCTAATTTTAAGGACCATCTTTTAATTCTGGATGATGCACATATGGGAATTGGTTTATGAGGTGAAAATATATGAATTAAGGGTCGGTTGTCTGTGACCAATACAAATTTTTGTCCCAGTAAGTATTGTCTGAATTTCTCAACGCCAAAAGTTATGCTCAACGCTTTCTTTTTTAGTTGAGAGAAACGTTTTTTCCGCTTCAGTTAATGTTATAGAAGAAAAAGCTATAGGACATTCTTCCTTTCTATCATTTCTATAACTCAGAATTACGCCTAGTCCATAGTCCATTAATAATGATTTACATTTTTTAAATAACATTCGATATTCTTTCGTCCAATTCAATCTACAATTTTTATTCAAAAGTTGATAGAATAGCGCTAAAATGTTTGCTATATACTTTATGAATCTATAATAATAAATTAAGAGTCCTATGAAAGATCTTAATTGCGAAACATTCTTTAGGTTCAGGCGCCTCTATCACTGCTTTAATTTAATTTTCTAAGGGATGCAGTCCATATTTATCCATTTTAAACCCTAAATATTCCACCGATTTCTTTTTAAATTTACATTTATATCTGTTTAACTTTAAACGTTTTTCTAGCAATCATCCAAACACTAGATCCAACTTTTATTCATGATCTTCAAAGTCTTTTCCTGCAACCAAAATATCATCTATGTAGCAGGCCACACCTGGCAAATCAGCAAATAGACCTTCCATAATCCTCTGAAATTTATTTGGTACTACCGCTACGTCATATGGTAGTCTTTTATAAGGACACAACCTCTTTGTTTTGTTTATATCAACAACAGCTTTGGCTTCTTCCGCTAACATTACTTGTAAGTAAGCCTGTGATAGGTCTAGAGTCGAAAGTACGGTGCTTGTAGATAATTTTGGAAAGATCTCATCGATCGATGGAATGAGATACCTATCTAATTCTATTGCTTTATTAGCTGTACATCTGAATCACCACATATCCTTACAATACCATCCTTTTTTAATACCGGTACTATTGGAGCGGTCCAATATGCATGAACTATAGGTTATAAAATGCAAGAATTCACTAAACGATCAATTTCATTCTCTACTTTGTTTTTCAGAGAGAAAGGTAAACTTCTGGCCTTACAAAACACAGGAGTCACATCCTTTTTTAAATTAAAATTTATTCTAACCTCCTTTAGACAGACCAAATCTTTGTTAAACAAATCTGCATACCTATCCATCAAATATTTATATATTTAAATATATTTCTATTATATTCATTATTTAAAATTTTAATGCTAAACAATATAGAATAATCAAGTTTCAACTGTTTAAGCCATTCTCTTCATAATAAAATTACCTGGATTTTTTCATTTACAACTATAAATCGTAAATATTGGTTGGCTTCTTTTACAAAAACATTTATTTGCCCTATAATCTCTATTGATTTACCACAAAAGGATTTTAATCTTAAATTTGTTGGAAATAATTTTTTACCTTGCCAATAATTCTTATAAATATCTTTAGGTATTAACGTAACTGGAATTCCTGTATCTATTGTAAAGAACAAAGAATAATCATCTACTGTTAAATTTATTGTGGCATCAGTTTCGCCCTGTACAGAATATATAGAGTCCTCTTGTACAAATTTACATCCCCACATTTTTTTATTATCTTTGCAGACCCTACTTAAATGACTCAGGTTTTTACATTTAAAAAAAATCTTTGTTCTATGGGGGCAAACAAAGGCCACGTGTGAATGTCTTTCACCACATCTATAACACATTATTTCTCCCCTTTGCCTGAAAGGCCTATGATGCTGCACCATGCTATTATTTACTCACTCTTTTTATTTTTTCCAATCACAGGGGATATCTTGGCCAATAATTTATCTTGTAATTCTCTTTTATTTATCTCCGCCAGTTCGAACGAGATCGCCACTGCAAAACTTTATCCAGGGTGACATCGTCGTTTTCTTGTAGTAGCTTCTTTTGCAGGCATTCCAACTTGATTCCAGCCACAAAACGGTCTCGCATCATGATTCCCAGCATATCGCCGAAATTACAATTTATTGCTAAATGTTTGAATTCTCTAAGATATTCCGAAATTGATTCTCCTTCCAGTTGAATTCTCTTTAAAAATCTGCATCGCTGTGGTATCACTTTCTTCTTTGTATCCAAATGCAGCTTAATTCTTTGAATTATAGTATCATAGGGTTAATCTTTCATTAGACCAGGAAGAAAATGTCGTTTCCCTGCTTCAAAGTTTCAGAATCTGGTAGCGAGGTAAAAATTAGCACTTTAATCTCCTCCTTCAGATGCCAAAAAGAAAGCCTCAAATTTTTGTACAAAAAGATCGAAGTGTCCTCCACTGGGCTATAGCATCTAAAAGGTACTATTAACTTTGAACTTGTCATGCAGATCTTTTCTACTCCTTTGTTTTCTTGATCCAGATAGTTTGAAAGATGTAGTTGTTATACTTGCATAGACGCCGTTTTCTTCAGCTTTTTACTGGCTCTGTAGATCGCGCATCCTCGTCGCCACATTTGTTGTGACGTTATTAGACGTACAAGAGCTCAAACTTGACCATGGCCAACAACAAATGTCCAATATATATACACATATATTTTTACATAATGAGGCTTTAAATAATACAAATAATATTCATCTATTTATATAAACAACAGTTAATATATAGCGAGAAGAGTAGAGGACTGAGCACAGATTCCTGAGGTACACCAGCCCATGTTCTTTGGTCCTTGGAAAATGTTCCATTGACCCGACCTTTATCCTTCTTTCCCTTAAGAAGTCTGCAATCCAGATTGAGTTTTCCTCTTACTCCGATGTTGTGCAGCCTTTCAAATAATTTCTACACTCGATCAAAAGCTGAAGTCATATCCAGGAATACGGCCGTTGTCTTCTTTGGGGGTTTTTCCTAGAAATCTATTATTGATTGACAGAAGTAGAACAGTTTATCATTTAGGCTGGATCTTTAGGCAGTTTGGTAGAAGTTTATTTTATTATTGTTAGTGAGCCAGACTATTTGCCTAAAGTGGATAATTCATTCTGTTATTTTACAAAGTATGCTGGTAAGAGCAATTGGCCGATAGTTCTTGCATTCCTTGACATCTTTGTTTGGTTTCAGTATTGGCACTATAATTGATATCTTCCAATTCTTTGGTAGTTTACCAGTTTGCCATGAGATATTCAGTATTCGTAGGAGTTGATTTTTAGCTTCGTCTCCAAAGTGTTTAATTATTTGACCAAATATTAGAGCATCTCCAGGTGATATCTTGGATTTAACTTTCCTATTGATGAGTTTAGCTCATTCAGTGTGAAGTCTTTCGAGTAAATATCTTGTGGATGGTAATTTCTTGCTTGTTTAACTAAACTGTTTACATTATTTTTTAGAGTCCTGTCTTCATTCGTATAGCTGAGTCTGGAAGTGCTTGAAAGATATTCAGCAATTATTTCAGCCATTTGTTTGTTCGTTCTCGCTATTCATATCGGTTAGAGGATTGGAGGATTAGTGTTGGTTTTGATTGTTTTATAACACTAATTATATTCCAGTGATGGCTTTCCTTTTTTGGATCCATTTTTTTCGCAGAATTCTGCCCATTTTTCTCTCTTACTTGTTTGAATACCCCAATTTATTGTTCTATTTTGTGACTAATATCAATGAGTTCCTCTATTATTTCTTCTGTTTTATTTGTTTTGAGAAGTTCATTGATATTGTCTCTCTCTGCAATCATTGCCTCGGTATTGTGTTCCTTCCAGTAAAGTATTCAAAAGTATTTACGTCTACTTATAAATATCGATACTTTTGCAGCTTTGGATGAGTTCGAAGAGAATTTTTCAATTTTTTGACAATCGTTCTGTGTTTTAATTCTTCATTGCACAGTTCTTCAAGCTTTTCTGTGAATTTTTTCCAGTGTTCTTTTATTCTGTTGGAAATTCTCAATTTTGAATTTTAGGGTTGTTAAAATTGGTCTGTGGTCACTGATTGCACTTTTCAAAATTTTCCATTGTGTTGTGGGTGCGATGTTGTAATTTATCGCTGTGATGTCTATTGCGGATTCTGTGCCTGTGGACTTGGATAGATAGGTGTTCTTTTCGTTATTTAACGGTGTAAGGTCGAGGTCGGTTAGCATGTCCTCAACCTGCTGACCTTTGTTATCCTGGACAGGCGATCCCCAAGTTGGTCTTTCGGCGTTAAAATCACCAAGTATGATTGCGATATCCGAAGACGCTTCACTTAATGTCTCTATCAGGCCTGTATTGATGCTAGTATTATCGTGGTGATAAACATTTATGATTGGAATTGCTTTATCTGTAAGATAGATTTCTATTGCCTGAGCTTCTGTCGTGCTTTCTCTAGGCTTACTCTGATTATAGGCGATTTCCTTAAATTTGATTTCTAGAGTTTTAATAAAAACGGCAAGTCCTCCTCCGAATTTTCCCGGTCTGTCCTTTCGTAGTGTGGTATAATCTTGGATATTGAATCTCAGATTCTGATTCAATTTTGTCTCCTGAGGACAAGGAATATGTACATTGTTGTCACAGAGAAGACAAGTCAGCTCTTTATTTTCCTCTGGGTACCATTTATATTGAGTTGTAGTAGATTGAATTGTGTCCTCGTAGTAGATTTCTCATCATGAGCTCGAGCTTCAGCTCCTGACGCGGCGGTTACCCGGGACGCGGTAGCATTACTGGAGATATCAGTTTTGCTCTTCATTTGAAAATGGGTACCGTTGCAACGTTAGTCATCTTGGAAACGAACCAGAATTTGGTCAAATATTCCAAAGGTCCAGGGGTGACCGCAAGGAGGTGTGGACGGACTTCTCCCCTACCCTGGAATGCCGTCACTATAGGATAAAGCACTCTTGGTGATTTTTTTAAATTGTGATTCAGAATCTGCCACTGAAGCTTTACCAGCGTTTCGTTCCTTTAAAGATATTCGAAGCGGTAAAGGACCAATGAGTTGCTACTCTCTAAAGCGATTGATTAAAAGTTTTGAGGAAACTGGATCTCTGGAAGCAAAACCTCGGAGTGGAAGACCATCGACATGCAAGTCAGTGGCTGTTACGGTTTTGCAGAATGCTGAAGCTATTGAAACGTTATCGACGTATAGAGAAGTAAGGGCTAGACAAGTTTCTCGACAAACGGGGATTTTTATGGAACAGTTTGGAAAGATCACACATTTAGAATTTTTCTATAAAAACACCCTAACAAAATTCAAAGTTTTCACGAGTTGAAAGTCAGCGATTTTGAGAAGCGTCAAGAATTCGCTGCATGGGTTTTCCGGCAAATTGATATTGATGAAAACTGGCTGTCAAATGTTCTAAGAACAGATGATGCTCACTTTTATCTAAAGAGAGAATATAACATTCAAAACTGCCTCATTTTGGCAACAGAAAACCCTAGGATTTTACAGAAATACCACTTCATCAGCACAGAGTTACAGTTTTGTGTGGGTTCACTTCTTTTTTTTTATTATTGGGCCATTTTTCTTTGAATAAATCAATGGAAGAACTTTTTAAACCGTTTTTGTAACTGGTGAACGTTATGTTCAACTTTTGAGAGAAAAGGTTATTCATATATTGCAGGACAGACAAGCACTAAGCGAAATAACATTCATGCAAAATGGAGGACCTCCTCATATCTCCCTTGGTGCCAAACAATTGCTGAAGGATACGTTCGGTGAAATTCGTTGATAAGTCGCCACTTTATATACCAGTGGCGTCCAATATCACCAGACTTGACGCCTTACAATTTCTGTTATGGGGGTACATTAAGTCGCGTTTTTATCGATGCCGGCCTACTACATTGGCCATGTTGAAGGCTTCTATCAGATGGCATGTTTTATAAATTTCAACTATTTAATTGTGACCATTCTGTCATCTATCGTCTGCAGGCGGTGTTTGAGAATGAAGGGCGCCACATTGAGCAAGGATTGTGACCTAATACAAGAGAGAAGGCAGTTACCTCAAGTGTTATATTTTGCAGCTCTTTGTTTTGGGTTATGGGTATAATAAATGCTGTCCTCACATCTTGACTCTTTTATTTTTCTGTGAACGGTAATTTTTTTGTTTGTCATTGCCCACATCTTATATTATTTCGTGCAGGCCAAAGTGTTATAACTTCTCGAAAAACACTGGTATACACAATTTTATCCCTTATGTTTAGTTTATCGCTTTTCGCTCATTAGAAGAAATAGCATAAGGAATATTCTCTTTGCGCAAAAAATAATACGAAATGATTTTACTACCACGTTTTTCAACGCAAAAGGTCGATTTAAAAATTATTTTTTTAGGGGATACATTTTCAAAATTATGTACAGTATAATAAACAATGATAACATTTGACAAACCCATAGGATATTTGGAATAAAGTACGACAAATATATTTTGTCACTCCCCTCTATATTTCATTTTTGTATCATGACAAATATCCAGTTAAATATTCAAGTGTCGCTAATTAGTCGGGAAACTATACATTCCTTATAGCACGAAATCCTATTAGTAGTTCCATCATCATTTTGGGTACTATATTAACATTTCAAAAATCGTGTATTGATATCAGTAGTTATTTTCAAACATTCAATCTATTTCACAAAACTCCATCTAAAATATAAATATTTTTTCTACATGTTTTAATTTGCATATACCTATTTTACATATCTCAGATTGTATTTAAAAATCGTCAACCAATTCTTCTAACTTTTGGCGAAATGGTGTTTTATTAATTTATCATTTGATATTATTAGGGTTCTTTCCTGGTATTCAAAAAGGAAAACACGTGTCGTTCAGTCATATTTTTCGAATTATCAAACAATTTGGCCGCTGAATCTCTGATTCTGGTAGAGCGCCATCTAGCGAATAAAGTTGTAATTAAAATCAATTTCGAAATTTCCATTATTTGCCAAAAAAACTCCCATTGCATCCTGAACACAATGGTGTTTACCGCATTGCTCTAGCGCAAATATTCGCGGAGTTATTAATTTTTAAAGTTGTGCGGGACTTTTGGATCACCCTGTACATTAGGTCAGCTGATATTACCTCCCATCTTCCCCGCTAGAGGCGCTGCTTACGAGCGAAAGAGCAAATTTGCAACTCAAATTTGCAAATAACTCGAAGAATATTCGAGATAAAGACCTGAAATATTCAATATAAGTTTTCCATATTCTACTATACATACTGGTAAAATTTCAGTCATATTAGTTACGTATTTTACGTATATTACGTAAAAGCATTGCATTCACAAAAGCAAACGATGACAGAATTGATGACTCTGATGCTTCTATTTTTTATCTAGCCGAATGACCCGGGCAACGCCCGTGTTTTACCCGACTGTAGATGTTACAACGGTGATCCTTAGGTCGCTGGTTCAAATCCAGCTCGAGGGAGCCGGCGAGCACGTGACCTCCCTGTGCGCGCGCATCCGTGACAGAGGCCGATGAGTAAAGACGGTCGTGACTATATATATATAATAATAATATAAATGATTTTAAAAATTGTAAAAAAAAAAAAAATGCTTCGGGAGGGAATCGAACTCGGGCCGCCCGCGTGGCAGGCGAGCATTCTACCATTGAACCACCGATGCTTATAAAAAATGGCTATATTTGGGTATTTATTCCATTCACAAAAGCAAACTGTTACAGAATTGTTGATTGATTGTTGATTTTAATTGGTTCACTATCAAACGAAAACAAAATCCTTCCCACTAAAACCTGAGATAAGATAAAAGAGTGGAAATATTTGTCGATATAATTTGACATCCTTGGAGCAGTGGCCACTCAGACCTTTTGGTCCATTAACCGGCATGCGATAGAATACCCATTGCTGACATCTAGGTCACCCAGCCAAAAGGGAACTCACGCGCCCGCCATTATGGTCTGGCTCCATGGGGTCGACCAATCAAACCCACAGGCGTCAAATATAATTTGACAAAGGGTTTCCTTCAAAAAAAAAAAACAGAAAGAAACTAACCAATCTCCCAAACATTCCGATTGTACTGTAAGGAAAACCTCCCGCTGTCGGGAGAGAAAAAGCTCACGGGAGCCATGTTATGAAGATAAAAAAAAACTAAAGAGAGGAGAAAAAGACATCCGGGTCATTCCATAGAGGTGTCTTCCTTCTTGTTACTCCCAAAAGAAACTTTAAAAAAATCTGCGCAAACTACGTGAGTTACCATAAGTGATTACCAAACACACACATACAGGGTGATCCAAAAGTCCCGCACAACTTTAAAAATTAATAACTCCGCGAATATTTGCGCTAGAGCAATGCGGTAAACACCATTGTGTTCAGGTTGCAATGGGATTTTTTATGACAAATAATGAAAAATTCGAAATTGATTTTAGTTACAACTTTATTCACTAGATGGCGCCCTACCAGAATCAGCGATTCAGCGGCCAAATTGTTTGATAAATTGAAAAATATAACTGAACGACACGTATTTTTACTTTTTGAATACCAGGAAAGAAACCTAATAATATCAAATGATAAATTAATAAAACACCATTTCGCCAAAAGTTTGAAGAAATGGTTAACGATTTTTAAATACAATCTGAGATATGTAAAATAGGTATATGCAAATTAAACATGTAGCAAAAAAAAAACCTGATATTTTAGATGCGGTTTGCTGGAATCCTCTCAGCTATTTATATTTCGAAAATAATAATTTTCTATTTTTTTAAATTCAACTCTCTCTCAGTATCGATTATATTTATTTTAATTCATTTGAAAAATATTTATCTATCTCTGATGATTTATTTTACTCTGGAATGCCGTTGTTGTTTTTGTCGTGTCCAATAAAGAGCCTCAGATTCTTTTCGTTTGGCCAACAAAAAATGTCCAATTTATATACACATATATTCTTACATAATGAGACTTTAAAGAATGCAAATAATCTTCATCTATTTACATGCACAACACATCTCCCCCCTTAATAATACTCCAGTCGGTCTAGGGGTTTCCTGGCTCTCTGAGGTCTAGGACTGCGGACAGGCACTTGCACAGCGGCAGCCTCCGGTTTAGGAGTGCAAGAGGGCACGTGCACAGCAACAGGCCCTGGTATAAAAGTGCAAGAGGGTACGTGCACAGAAGCAGTCTCCTCCTTGTTTCCTGATGTAACCTCTGGAACCTCCTCTTCACTTTATTTCTGACTTCCACCTACAGGCTTCTCTCCTGATGTTCGAGGAAGTATCAAATTTCTTGTCTCCACTTGTTTCTTTCTCACAGGTCGCAATTGATTGATATGCCTCTTATACACGACGCCCTCGCAACTTATAAGGTAGTGACGGTAGCTCAATAATTCCAAAATGGTACCTTTTTACCGTTTAGGTCCAGTTGCATAGTTGTGGAAATAAACCTCGCAACCTGTAGTAAACTGCTCCTGCCTTCTTACGGCCTCATGAAATACCTCTCGCGGATTTACCATCTTGGTATTAAATTCGAGAATCTTGATCTTAAACTTCTCTTCATTAGCAGTTTCGCCGGGGAATTCCTTTATCACAGTTTGGGGGAATGCTCTATGAGGAAATAGGAAACTTTGTAGATTCGTCTCTAAATCATCCTTCCTATTATTCTTTCTCAAAAGGTTTTTAAACTCTCTTACATATCTCTCAGCTAAACCATTTGTACTAGGATTATAAGAACTGGTCTTAGTGTGCCGTATACCATTCATTTTGGTAAATATCTCGAATTCACCGGAGACAAACTGTCTTCCGTTATCTGTAACAAAAAATTAGGGCAATCAAATTCTGGCGAGAATTTCTCTAAGATGACTTATAATCGTTTTTCTGGTAATATCTTTGACTAGCCGAGTGACCCGGGCAACGCCCCGGGTTTACTCGAAGGGCCCGCAGGTGAGAAACTATAGGCATTGGTTCCTATGCCTAAAAAATTATTTAAAATGAAAAAATAAGAAAAATACTAACAAATCAGAAAATAAAAGTGCAAACAACACATCTACACTACTTCAAGAACATGAGAGCACATGCACTGTGTCACCATACATGTACCATTCGTAAAGACCCTGCTTAGGATTAAAATATCTCCGAAGCATAACAATACAACCAACTCATGTTTGGTAAGCAATTTCAGGAAAGAAACTATAGGCATTAGTTGAAGAGATTAAATAAATATATTTAGAGTGAAAAAATGACACAAATCAGCAAATAAAATTGCAAAAAATGCTACTATATCGCAGATAAGACAACATATAAAAGGAATGAAATTATTTAAAGGACCTCATTAAAACTACATTTCTAGTTTTATATATACAATATAACCTCGATAATTCGACCATGTTTTGTTGTCCCGACCTACAGCCTATCATATAACAAACTGTAATTCAACACTATCGATAATTCGACCATTTTAAATTTCAACAATTGTTTGTTGCTCAAATATAACTTCACTGCTAAAAAGGTATTACAGAGAAAACGGCTGACATTGTAAATGTACAAAATGTATGTATAGAGCAGGGGAATAATAAATAAAGACCAAAATCAAATTAATTGATAATAAATAGATTATTGCCAAAAAAAAATACAAAAAATATTTTTTTCTCCTTTCTTATCTTCACTCAATCATATTAGAGTGTCAAGCTTGTAAAGCTTGAAATTAACAACCATCATGATTGGGTGAAGTAGAATGCGTCTGCCTTTGTCATCAAGACTGGGAGCACTACTCAGTGGCAGGCCACTGACTTAGCTCCAAAAGAATGTATCCCTGGATTAGGAGCCCTCACAAGGTACTATCAGCCGGGCCAGCTGAGCCCAGGTTTTTTTTAGTGAGCTTGTTACTGCTCCCCCTCCTCCTTTTTCATCCTGGCTTGGGACCGGCAAAGGCGGAGTTTTTTTTCTTTCAGGTGAGAAACTTTAGGCATTGGTGAAAAGTGTAAATATATATTTTGGAAATGAAAAAAAAGGAAAAAATAAATCAGAATATAAATTTACAAACTATATTTCAGAGGAGACGATTTATAATAGAAATTCATTTAAATGACCTCATTAAAAACTACATTTTATATATACTTGGGTTCAACTTTACATGTATGCTATCCAAAGTTCGCACACTTGAAAAAGTCACATAAAGTCGTCTGTGCGTAAACACAGGCTCTTGTAGCAAAGGTTTGGCCTTGAGCCCTCTTTATAGTCATATATTTCAGACATTATACAGTGTGTTCAACTTTGGGTACTGTCAGTATATGTGCTTCAAGGACATGAGAGCACATGCGCTAGAACACCATACCTGTTCCATCGCAAAGATCCTATAGGCATTGGTGAAAGTGTAAATAAATATTTTGGAAATGGAAAAAAATTGCAGATATGACAACATATTAAAGAAATAAATTCATTTAAAAGACCTCAATAAAAACAACAATTCTATAATTTTATATATACAATATAATATAATTAATTCAACACACGATAATTCGACCATTTTTGATGTCTCGACCTACGGCCTATCATATGACAAACTAATTCGACACTTTCGATAATGCAACTATTTTGGAAATTCAAATTTCAACAGTTGATATTTGTCTAAAACCCCTATTATTAACAACATATTAGACTGCAGAGTGCAAAAATGTAGAAAATTGTATGCCTATAATTGTATGCATAGATCAATGAGTAAAATATTTTTTTTTTGCTTATCCCTAGTACACGTGGTACAGGCCTTGATAATCATGGTGGGTAGAGTAGGCGACTGCTTTTACTGTAAGTACACCACATGTCTAAACATGTGAAAAGCAGTTCGACTTTGCATTTACAAATGTGCCAGAGCCCCGTTTGATTACCTGCGCTTGCTGGTGGGGTTGGACTTTTGCAAGAATCGGAAGCCATTGGAGCATTGTTTTTTTTATTTTTTCAGAAAAAAGTGCCCAATGCGGGAATCGAACCCTGGTCGTAGCGGTCGAAAACCAACGGCTTAGACCATCCTTCCACCAACCCCCAGTAAAATAAGTAAATAAAAAGAAGACCAAAAATAAGTGATAATAGTTTATTGAATAACAAATAAAATAAAAAATCTTTCAGGTGAAAAATTATAGGCATTGGTAAAAAAGTAAACAAGAGAAATAGCAATTGGGGTTTTGTGTCTGCGGCGAGTCATATTAGCACGCCTAGCGGTTAGGGGAGTGAGTCTTCCACGGCCTTTTCGAGGCATGACAGAAGACGCTGAAAAAAAAAGGTAAAATAAGAACCAAGCAGAGGAAAACTATAAAACTGAAAGCCAGGACAGGCATAAAAAGAAAATTCCAAGCATGTGAGGAAACAATTGATTTAAAAAAAAAGGATTCCAAAAAAATACTACAAAAAAGAAACCAGACACAAAAAGCAACAATTGAGTACACAAATACAGCATCAGCCTATTTATGAGAAGAAAAAAAACGACAGACACAAAAATGGAGCTAAATTCAAATGAAAAACTATAACAGATCAAGTAATCAAATCAGGCATTATGAAAGATACTGCAAAAAAGAAAATCAGACACAAAAATGGAGCTAAATTTAAATGAAAACTATAATATTATTCTTTTGTCTGATGCTGTTGCTGAAACGTCACACACTATTAAATTATTTGGATTAGGTCTTATTAATGAGAAAAAAAAAGATGCCAAAGAGAGATGAAAAGATGCCAAAAAAGATAACCAGATACAAAAATTGTGCTAAATTCAAATGAAAAACTATAACAAACACTTATAAAAGATAATTATTATAGAATAAAAGTAATAATTCAATCTACAATTCGAAAAATAATATAACCTCAGCCTATTTATGAGAAAAAAAAAACGTTCCCAAAGACATTAGGAAAGATACTGCAAATAAGAAACATACACAAAAATTGAGCTCTATTTAAATGAAAAACTATACCAAAGTACTTACAAATTATAATCATAATCAAATGAATCAGAAATACGAAATATATATTATAAATTAGTAAAAGGTAATAAGACAAAAGAACGCATTTCAAAACAAAGGAATTGATGATGATAAATGCAAAAAATCTACGATTGTAAAATAGTTTGATTTAAAAAATAAAAATAACTGTTAACATTAGGAAAATAAAAACATGCCTATCATACGAAGAAAAAAATAACGAAAATTTTTGTATATAGATCGTTATGTGTAGTTCAGAATCTTCGGAGGAGATAGCTCAGGACTTTACAATGGAAAACTCTGTTACGGTATTATCTATATAGATGATAAAAATTTCTATCCACTTTGAGTATGCGTCCACGAGAACCAAAAACATTCTTCCCATGAACGGACCCGCTAGATCAAGATGAAGTTAATGCCACGGTTTTTCGGGCCAAATGCATTCCGAGATGGTAGCCGGGGGCATGCTTGCCGATTCTTGGCATACTCTACATTCTCTAGTTAACTCCTCGATGTTACTGTCTATGCCTGGCCACCAGAAAATACCGTCTGGCAATCATCTTCGTTTTAACAATCCCCATGTGCATTTCATGCAAGTCGTTTAAAATTAAGGATCTTAATTTTTGGGGAATTGCCACTCTTTCACGGCATTGAAGACCACCAAACTCCAAACTTAATTCCTCATTGATTTTATAATGAGGAGCTAGTGGGTTTTCCCTCGGTACCCTTGTGAATTTCCAGTTGCCTTCTCTAACATTTCTTAATACTATAGACAGTATTTTATCTTGGGGCGTCTCATTAGCCACCTCCATAAAAGAGAACGGTACCTCATTCGACTTCCTAAGAAGAAGTACCTGGTCTTCATGAAGAGACTCCCTGAAACTCGATTCTAAAAGAAGACGTGACAATGCGTCAACATTGGAATTATCACTAGTTTTTCGAAATTCCACAGTATAATTAAATGCAGCTAATTTTAAGGACCATATTTTAATTCTGGATGATGCACATATGGGAATTGGTTTATGAGGTGAAAATATATGAATTAAGGGTCGGTTGTCTGTGACCAATACAAATTTTCGTCCCAGTAAGTATTGTCTGAATTTCTCAACGCCAAAAGTTATGCTCAACGTTTTCTTTTCTATTTAAGAGAAACGTTTTTCCGCTTCAGTTAATGTTCTAGAAGAAAAAGCTATAGGGCAATCTTCCTTTCTATCATTTCTATGACTCAGAATTACGCCTAGTCCATAGTCCATTAATAATGATTTACATTTTTTAAATAACAATCGATATTTTTTCGTCCAATTCCATCTACAATTTTTATTCAAAAGTTGATAGAATAGCGCTAAAATGTTTGCTATATTCTTTATGAATCTATAATAATAAATTAAGAGTCCTATGAAAGATCTCAATTGCGAAACATTCTTTAGGTTCAGGCGCCTCTATCACTGCTTTAATTTTATTTTCTAAGGGATGCAGTCCATATTTATTCATTTTAAACCCTAAATATTCCACCGATTTATTTTTAAATTTACATTTATATCTGTTTAACTTTAAACCTTTTTCTAGCAATCATCTAAACACTAGATCCAACTTTTGTTCATGATCTTCAAAGTCTTTTCCTGCAACCAAAATATCATTTTTGTAGCAGGCCACACCTGGCAAATCAGAAAATAGGCCTTCCATAATCCTCTGAAATTTATTTGGTGCTACCGCTACGTCATATGGTAGTCTTTTATAAGAAAACAACCTCTTTGTTGTGTTTATATCAACAACAGCTTTGGCTTCTTCCACTAACATTACATGTAAGTAAGCCTGTGATAGGTCTAGATTCGAAAATACGGTGCTTGTAGATAATTTTGAAAAGATCTCATCGATCGATGGAATGGGATACCTATCTAATTCTATTGCTTTATTAGCTGTACATCTAAAATCACCACATATCCTTACACTACCATCCTTTTTTGATGCCGGTTCTATTGGAGTGGTCAATAAGCATGAACTATAGGTTATAAAATGCAAGAATTCACTAAACGATCAATTTCAATCTCTACTTTGTTTTTTAGAGAAAAGGTAAACTTCTGGCCTTACAAAACACAGGAGTCACATCCTTTTTTAAATTAAAATTTATTCTAACCTCCTTTAGACAGCCCAAATCTTTGTTAAACAAATCTGCATACCTATCCATCAAATATTCATATATTTAAATATATTTCTATTATATTCATTATTTAAAATTTTAATGCTAAACAATATAGAATAATCAAGTTTCAACTGTTTAAGCCATTCTCTTCCTAATAAAATTACCTGGATTTTTTCATTTACAACTATTAATCGTAAATATTGGTTGGCTTCTTTTACAAAAACATTTCTTTGATCTATAATCTCTATTGATTTACCACAAAAGGATTTTAATCTTAAATATATTGGAAATATTTTTTACCTTTCCAATAATTCTTATAAATATCTTTAGGTATTAACGTAACTGGACTTCCTGTATCTATTGTAAAGCACAAAGAATAATCATCTACTGTTAAATTTATTGTGGCATCAGTTTCGCCCTGTACAGAATATATAGAGTCCTCTTGTACAAATTTACATCCCCACATTATTTTACTAGCTTTGCAGACCCTACATAAATGACCCAGTTTATTACATTTTAAAAAAGTCTTTGTTCTATGAGGTAAAACAGATGCCACGTGTGAATGTCTTTCACCACATCTATAACACACTATTTTGCCTTTGCCACTTTGCCTGAAAGGCCTATACTGCGCCGTACTATTATTGTACTCACCCTTTTCATCATTTCAATTCACAGGGGATATCTTGGCCACTAATTTATCTTGTAATTCTCTTGTATTTAACTCCGCCAATTCGAACGAGATCGCCGCTGCAAAAACTTTATCCAGGGTGACATCGTAGTCCTCTTGTAGTAGCTTCTTTTGCAGGATTTCCGACTTGATTCCAGCCACAAAACGGCCTCGCATCATGGTTCCCAACATATCGACGAAATTACAATTTATTGCCAAATGTTTCAATTCTCTAAGATATTCCGAAATTGATTCTCCTTCCTGTTGAATTCTCTTTAAAAATCTGCATAGCTGTGGTATCACTTTCTTCTTTGGATCCAAATGCAGCTTAATTCTTTGAATGATAGTATCATAGGGTTGATCTTCCATTAGACCAGGAAGAAAATGTCGTTTCCCTGCTTCAAAGTTTCAGAATCTGGTAGCGAGGTAAAAATCAGCACTTCAGATGCCAAAAAGAGCCTCAAATTTTTTTACAAAAAGATCGAAGTGTCCTCCACTAGGCTATAGCATCTAAAAGGTACTATTAACTATGAACTTGTCATGCTGATATTTTCTACTCCTTTGTTTTCTTGATCCAGAAAGTTTAAAAGATGTAATCTTAACCCATTTTCCTATTTTTCCTCTCCATAATCCGAGAGTCAGATTTGTATAAAAGATGTAGTTGTTATACTCGAATAGACGCCGTTTTCCTCAGCTTTTTACTGGCTCTGTAGATCGCGCATCCTCGTCGCCACTTTTGTTGTGTCGTAATTAGACGTACAAGAGCTCAAACTTGACCATGGCCAACAACAAATGTCCAATTTATATATACATATATTTTTACATAATGAGTCTTTAAATAATACAAATAATATTCATCTATTTACATAAACAACGGTTAATATATAGCGAAAAGAGTAGAGGACTGAGCACAGATCCCTGAGGTACACCAGCCCATGTTCTTCGGTCCTTGGAAAATGTTCCATTGACCCGAACCTTTATCCTTCTTCCCCTTAAGAAGTCTGCAATCCAGATTAAGGTTTTTCCTCTTACTTCTGTAGGCGCCATCCCGACCAGAGAGCCACAGATAAACAGATTATAAACGCACAGAATATAGAATCCGAACTCCCCAGTAGAAGGAATACCCGGAAGACGACGGTACTCTCTGTTATATGTGTTGTTCATTATTATGATTTTGTTTTAATAAACGCTACTAAATTAATTCATTGAATCCTCTCTTTCTTTTTCCCAGTAAGAAACGCCTACGGAAGCCAACAGAAATTCAGAAGTGGGATAGTCCTGAAGAAAATTGAAGATTCACTGGAATAATTTGGAAACGAGAAGGACGTGGCGCGGTGACCGATCAACGTAAGAGGAGTTGCATGGTATGTACGAAATTTAATTACCTATTCCTAAAAGTATTATCGCAAAGTATCGCGATAAAAGTATTATTGCAAGTTATCTCGATAAAAGTATTATCGCAATGTATCGCGAAAAAAGTATTATTGCAAGTCATCTCGATAAAAGTATTATCGCAAAGTATCGCGGTAAAAGTATTATTGCAAAATCATCTCGATAAAAAGTATTATCGCAAAGTATCGCGGTAAAAAAAAAAAAAAAAGTATTGTCTCAAAATTACTAAAGAAAAGTTGATTTCGTTTAAAGAAATAATTGAAACAGTACGTATCTGGTTTAGTCAGTTTTATTTGTTTATTTTAAAATTTTTTGCTTTGTTTATTTTTCCTTTTGAAAAACATGACTTATTTAGCGAAAGTAAGGAAATGCGATTTGAGCAAGTTGGCGTATGAACTCGGCGAGGTAGTACCGCCAGAGAGCAGGATCGTCGACTTAAAACACTTTATTTTGAATAGCCAATCTTACGAAGAAGAATTCGCAAAGCAACTGTTGGAGACTCTGATCGAGGATCGGGAACGAATCGAGGAGCGGGAACGAATCGAGGATCGGAAACGAATCGAGGATCGGGAACAATTCGAACGGGAACGAAAAGAACAAATGGTAATGGAATTCGAGCTTGAGAAGCTGCGCATCCAGACTACACGCGGAAACAACGATACGTCTCGAAGTACCAGCAATGACGCACATTACGAGATACGTAAACTGATGCCCAAGTACGAGTCGAAGGACAACGATTTGAGTTTTTACCTAATTCTTTTCGAAAGACAGGCAAAGCGACTAGGATTGGATGAAGACCAATGGGCGTTCAGCCTCCTAGGATTGCTACCTTACGAAATGACTCAATTAATCGCTCGGGAGACAGAAGAACAAAGCGGCGATTATAGGTTCGTGAAAAGGTTGCTCCTAAAACGGTACAAGTTGAGCCCCGAACAATTCAGACAAAAATTCGAGAAGCACGAGAGATCTCAAAAGGGTTCCTGGAGAGACTTCGCTTTCGAATTGCGAGGATATTTCAACGAATGGATCGAAGGAATGAACGTGGAAAATTTCGACGCCCTAAAGGATTTGTCCGTCAATAACCAGCTAAAGAAAAAAGTTCCAAATGTGCTGCGTAATCATCTCATTGACGATTGGACCAAGTTAAACAACCCAGATGAGTTGGCGGATAAACTGGACGAGTACGAAAATGTTCGCACCGAGATGGGACCTCCGCATTGGAATGCGAAACACCTCATACCACCGTCGTTTCAGCAGAAATATGCGAGATTCCCCAACCAAAGCGAAGTTAAAGAGACTAAACAAGGAACGAATGTTTCGGGTCAAGACGCTGCAAGGAACGAAATCAGTGAAACGTACCCTAACACCTTGAGGAGAATGGTCAACCGTACGATCAGAAACGACAAGGGAGAACCGAAGTGCTTCAACTGCAATCAGTTTGGACACATTGCCAGAGACTGCCCAGCACCCAGGACTACGTTGACATGCCGAGGATGCGGTCAAACGGGACACAAGGAAAGGAATTGCAAAAGACCCAAAGAAGGACTAAAAGGAGCCAACCTGGAAGTCGAAGGACTGGAGACTGTCCCGCCAGATGTATATTTGAAGGATGTCAAGATCGACAACAAGGAAACCGTGAAGGCAATGATAGACACCGGGAGCAGCAGTTGTCTAATGAGAGAATCGGTCGCAAGGAGGATCAGCGTCGACATCGAACCAGACTCGACTAGTCTGTACGGCATCGGTAACCAGACTGCACCAGCTGCCAGGACCGTTGGGAAGACGACAGTCGACCTGGAGATTGATGGCATCGTCGGAAGGGAAATCACTGTATTCATTGTCAACGATGATGCCCAACCCTATGACCTATTAATTGGAAGAACATGGACAGATCTGCCCTAATATCCTTCGCCAGAATTGGTAAAAACTTGCATATTGGCTATTCATCCGAATTTCCGTTTGCTAATCTGCAAGAAGAAATCAAGTCGCGTCGCCTCGAACTGAGAGCAACCGAAACTGTTCAGTTGGAGAGCGACTCCATTAACTTTACAAGTGCAATCACAGACGAGGTAAAGGACGGATATGTATTGTTCACAGGAGTAGATGACGCCTGTGTCGATTCCCTATTGGAAGTGGTCGATGGAAAGACGACCGTACCCATCATCTCAGCTGGCAAGGGCAAGTTGAGAGTAAGGAAGAACCAATGTGTAGGGCGAGTTGAACTACTGAACCTTGATGATATTGTTGTTAACCTGGACGTCGCAGAGGATTCGTTTCAGACTAAAAATGAAGAGAAGAGGGAAGGACAAGACCAAATGAAACGTAAGCGCCCCATACTGCCTGAGGACATCAACGTCAATCATTCTCTGACTTCGAAAGAGAGACAAGAAATCCTAGATGTAGTAAACGAGTATAGAGACTGTTTCGCTCTTGGCATGGAGGAATTAGGGTGCACCGATGTCACCAAGATGGACATTAAGGAGGTTGATGGAAGCAAGCCAGTCTGTCTGAGACCGTATAAGACGACTGCAAGTGAACGCGAAGCAATCAGGGAGATTGTCAGAGAGTGGAAGGACAATGGAATAGTCACGGAAACTAGATCACCCTACGCTAGTCCCGTCCTACTTGTGAGGAAGAAAACTGGAGATCATCGTCTGGTGGTGGATTATAGGAGACTCAACATTCAAACAGTTAAGGACAAGTTCCCATTACCAAGGATAGACGACCTTCTGGAAGGCCTAAGGAATGCGAAATTCTTCACCACTCTGGATCTGGCGCATGGATATCTGCAGATACCACTGACCGATAAGGCAAAATTAAAGACAGCATTCATCACCCCAGATGATACAGGTCAATTCGAAAGGATGATTTTTGGACTCGCCAACGCACCAGCTGAATTCCAAAGACTGATGCACACTGTCCTAGGTCCGCTGCTGAACAAGAAGGCATTCTGCTATCTCGACGACGTGATTATCCCGGCAAAGGATTGGCGGGAGAAGATCGAAAGGTTGAGGGAAGTCCTCGAAAGAATAAGATCAGCGAAGTTGACACTGAAACCCTCCAAATGTGAGTTCGGAAGGAGGGAAGTTGAGTTCTTAGGGTATGTCATCAGTATAGGCGGACTTAAGCCAGGCGCAAGAAAGATCAAGGCGATAGAAGAATTTCCAGAACCCAAGAAGGTCCACGACATACGACGCTTTCTGGGACTGACGAACTTCCTCAGACGATTTGTAAAGGACTTCGCGAGGAAAGCAGAACCGCTAAGCAGACTTACGAAGAAAGGTTCACAATTTGAATGGAAGGAAGAACAGCGAAGGTCATTTGGAGGACTACGAAAGGATCTGGTCGAATATCCGGTACTAGCTCATTACAACCCTGAACTCAAGACAGAAGTACATTGCGATGCGAGTGCTGAGGGATTAGCAGGAATGGTGCTACAGATGGACGAAGACTGCAAATGGCGCTTGGTCTACTGTGTGAGCAAGAAGACAACAGAGGCCGAGAAGATGTACCACTCAAGCAAATTGGAGCTGATGGCGATAGTGTGGACCTTGGATCGACTACGTCAGTTCCTCGTAGGAATCAAGTTTACAGTGGTTACAGATTGCCAAGCACTGGTCTACATGAACGCGAAGAAGACTACAAATCCTCAGGAAGCGCGATGGTACAATCTGATTCAGGAATACGATTTCGAAATTCGACATAAACCAGGGGAGAAGATGGCCCACGTAGACGGAATGAGTAGAGCTCCAGTCGACGACCCTAGAGACACGATGGAGGAAATCGTGGAGAAAAACCTTGAAGTGTGCCTCACAATCACACTGGAAGAACAAATCTTGATGATTCAGCATTCCGACCCTGAATTGAGAGACCTGATCCAGATCTTTCAAAAGGACCCGTGTGATAGGACAGTAGGAGAACAAAATAGAATTAACGACTACAGCTACAAAGGAGGCAGACTTTTCCGCATGGTGAAAAATGGAGAAGAGGAACGAGCCCTGTATGTTATGCCCAAAAGTATGAGGAAAAGCTTAGTTGTCAAATTCCATGATCTAATGGGACATTTTGCGACTGATAGGACTGTCAACAAAATTAAGGAATTGTACTGGTTTCCTTCAATGAAGAGGTACGTTCGACGCCATGTGGCTATGTGTCTCGAGTGTCTATTTAACAAAGTTCCCGGTGGAAAACAACAAGGCTTCCTACATCCCATTAAGTCAGGCAAGAGACCGTTTTCCATCGTACACATGGACCACGTAGGCCCCTTCGTGAGAAGTACAAAAGGTAACCAGGAACCTTTAGTGATTGTCGATAATCTGACAAGATTTGTCCGATTAAGCCCTGTAAGGAATACATCGACGCAGAACGTCCTGAAGGTAATGAAAGGTTTTGTGAATGATTTCGGACTACCCGACAAGATCATCAGCGACAGAGGGTCATGTTTTACCTCAAGGCAATTTGAAGAATTCTGTCGAGGAAATGGAATACATCATACTCTGAACTCTACGAAACATCCGCAAGGGAACGGGATGGTCGAAAGAGTTAACCGAACAGTATTGTCCACTATAGCAACCAGTATCGAGGATCCGCGACGGAAGGATTGGGACCTGAAGATCAAGGAGGTAGAGCGAGACCTGAACAATGCGGTGAACAAGACGACGAATAAAACACCGTTCGAAACACTCCACGGCTATTCCCCTCGATTCCACGATGGGATACTTAGAAGATTAGCCGACGAAGACGTGGACCCATGGACCGAGCCGGATAGAATTCAAGAGAGTGTGAGAACCCAAATTGAGAATAAACAAGAAATTATGAAGACATACTACGATAAGAAGAAGTGCCGTACAATCCAATTCGAAGTAGGAGAAATTGTAGTGATGAGGCATGTACCCAAAATGACGGGTGAACCAACCAAGGCACAACCCAAATATCGAGGACCTTTGATAATTACCGAGGTTCTGCCAAGCGACACGTATAGAGTGACTCAGTTAAGCGAAAAAAACCAGTGGACGGTTCTACACGACAACGGCCCATATCAGTCAACTGAAGTCTTGGCACAGTGAAGAAGATGATTCAGCTACAGAAGAAAGTCCGGACGAGGAGCCAGAAGTAGAAGATACCCCCCGACGCAACCCACGACGTTCCTGCAACGCAAGGTTCAATCGAGGACGATTGAAATCCAGGAATGGCCGAATGTAGGCGCCATCCCGACCAGAGAGCCACAGATAAACAGATTATAAACGCACAGAATATAGAATCCGAGCTCCCCAGTAGAAGGAATACTCGGAAGACGACGGTACTCTCTGTTATATGTGTTGTTCATTATTACGATTTTGTTTTAATAAACGCTACTAAATTATTTCATTGGATCCTCTCTTTCTTTTTCCCAGTAAGAAACGCCTACGGAAGCCAACAATTCGATGTTGTGCAGCCTTTCAAATAATTTCTACACTCGATCAAAAGCTGAGGTCATATCCAGGAATACGGCCGTTGTCTTCTTTGACGGTTTTTCTTAGAAATCTATTATTGATTGACAGAAGTAGAACAGTTTATCAGAGTTGTACAGTGTCTGGATATTTAGGCAGTTTGGTAGAAGTTTATTTTATTATTGTTAGTGAGCCAGACTATGAGCCTAGAGTGGATAATTCATTCTGTTATTTTACAAAGTATGCTGGTAAGAGCAATTGGCCGATAGTTCTTGCATTCCTTAGCATCTTTGTTTGGTTTCAGTATTGGCACTATAATTGATATCTTCCAATTCTTTGGTAGTTTACCAGTTTGCCATGTGATTATATTCCAGTGATGGCTTTCCTTTTTTGGATCCATTTTTTCGCAGAATTCTGCCCATTTTTCTTGTTTGAATATCCAAATTTCTTGTTCTATTTTGTGACTAATTTCAATGAGTTCCTTTATGATTTCTTCTGTTTTATTTGTTTTAAGAAGTTCATTTTTATTGTCTCTCTCTGCAATCATTGCCTCGATATTGTGGTTGTTCCAGTAAAGTATTCACAGGTCTTTACGTCTACCTCTAGGTATCGATACTTTTGCAGCTTTGGATATGTTCGAAGAGAATTTTTCCAATTTTTTGTCAATCGTTCTGTGATTTAATTCTTCGTTGCACAGTTCTTCAAGCTTTTCTGTATTTTTTTCCAGTGTTCTTTTATTCTTTTGGAAATTCTCAATTTTGAATTTTAGTGTTGTTAAAATTGGTCTGTGGTCACTGATTGCACTTTTCAGAATTTTCCATTGTGTTGTGGGTGCGATGTTGTAATTTATCGCTGTGATGTCTATTGCGGATTCTGTGCCTGTGGACTTGGATAGATAGGTGTTATTTTCGTTATTTAACGGCGTATGGTCGAGGTCGGTTAGCATGTCCTCAATCTGCTGACCTTTGTTATCCTGGACAGGTGATCCCCAAGTTGGTCTTTCGGCGTTAAAATCACCAAGTATGATTGCGATATCCGAAGACGCTTCACTTAATGTCTCTATCAGGCCTGTATTGATGCTAGTATTATCGTGGTGATAAACATTTATGATTGGAATTGTTTTATCTGTAAGATATATTTCTATTGCCTGAACTTCTGTCGTGCTTTCTCTAGGCTTACTCTGATTATAGGCGATTTCCTTAAATTTGATTTCTAGAGTTTTAATCAAAACGGCAAGTCCTCCTCCGAATTTTCCCGGTCTGTCCATTTGTAGTGTTGTATAATATTAGATATTGAATCTCTGATTTTGATTCAATTTTGTCTTCTGAGGACAATTAATATGTACATTGTTGTCACAGAGAAGACAAGTCAGCTCTTTATTTTCCTCTGGGTACCATTTATATTGAGTTGTAGTAGATTGAATTGTGTCCTCGTAGTAGATTTCTCATCATGAGCTCGAGCTGCAGCTCCTGACGCGGCGGTTACCCCAGACGCGGTAGCATTACTGGAGATATCAGTTTTGCTATTCATTTGAAAATGGGTGCCGTTGCAACGTTATTCATCTTGGAAACGAACCAGAATTTGGTCAAATATTCCAAGGGTCCAGGGGGGACCGCAAGGAGGTGTGGTCGAACTTCTCCCCTTTCCCCTGGAATGTCGTCACTACAAGATAAAGCACTCTTGGTGATTTTTCAAAATTGTGATTCAGAATCTGCCACTGAAGCTTTACGAGCGTTTCGTTCCTTTAAAGATATTCGAAGCGGTAAAGGACCAATGAGTTGCTACTCTCTAAAGCGATTGATTAAAAGTTTTGAGGAAACTGGATCTCTGGAAGCAAAACCTCGGAGTGGAAGACCATCGACATGCAAGTCAGTGGCTATTACGGTTTTGCAGAATGCTGAAGCAATTGAAACGTTATCCACGTATGGAGAAGTAAGTGCTAGACAAGTTTCTCGACAAACGGGGATTTCGTATGGAACAGTTTGGAGAGAACACACATTTAGAATTTTTCTATGAAAATATCCTAACAAAATTCAAAGTTTTCACGAGTTGAAAGTCAGCGATTTTGAGAAGCGTCAAGAATTCGTTGCATGGGTTTTCCGGCAAATTGATATTGATGAAAACTGTCTGTCAAATGTTCTAAGAACAGATGATGCTCAATTTTATCTAAAGGGAGAATTTAACATTCAAAACTGCCTCATTTTGGCAGCAGAAAACTCTAGGATTTTTACAGAAATACCACTTCATCAGCACATAGTTACAGTTTTGTGTGGGTTCATTTCTTCTTTTATTATTGGGCCATTTTTCTTTGAAAAAATCAATGGAAGAACTTTTAAAACCGTTTTTGTAACTGGTGAACGCTATGTTCAACTTTTGAGAGAAAAGGTTATTCCCATATTGCAGGACAGACAAGCACTAAGCGAAATAACATTCATGCAAGATGGAGGACCTCCTCATATCTCCCGCGGTGCCAAACAATTGCTGAAGGATACGTTCGGTGAAATTCGTTGATAAGTCGCCACTTTATATACCAGTGGCCTCCAATATCACCAGATTTGACGCCTTACAATTTCGGTTATGGGGGTACATTAAGTCGCGTTTTTATCGATGCCGGCCTACCACATTGGCCATGTTGAAGGCTTCTATCAGATGGCACTTTTTATAAATTTCAACTATTTAATTGTGGCCATTCTGTCACCTATCGTCTGCAGGCGGTGTTTGAGAATGAAGGGCGCCACATTGAGCAAGGATTGTGACCTAATACAAGAGAGAAGGAAGTTACCTTATGTGTTATATTTTGCAGCTCTTTGTTTTGGGTTATGGGAATAATAAATGCTGTCCTCACATCTTGACTCATTTTTTTTCTGTGAACATTAATTTTTTTGTTTGTCATTTGCCCACATCTTATATTATGTCGTGCAGGCCAAAGTGTTATAACTTCTCGAATAACACTGGTATACACAATTTTACCCCTTATGTTTAGTTTATCGCTTTTCGCTCATTAGAAGAAATAGCATAAGGAATAATCTCTGTATCCCCCCCAACTTTAGATATTTTGCGCAAAAAATAATACAAAATGATTTTACTACCACGTTTTTCAACGCAGAAGGTCGATTTAATTTTTTTTTGAGGGGATACATTTTCAAAATTATGTACAGTATAATAAACAATGATAACATTTGACAAACCCATAGGATATTTGGAATAAAGTACGACAAATATATTTTGTCACTCCCCTCTATATTTCATTTTTGGATCATGACAAATATCCAGTTAAATAGTCAAGTGTCGACAATTAGTCAAGAAACTATACATTCCTTATAGCACGAAATCCTATTAGTAGTGCCATCATAATTTTTGGTACTATATTAACATTTCAAAAATCGTGTATTGATATCAGTAGTTATTTTCAAACATTCAATTTATTTCACAAAACTCCATCTAAAATATAAATATTTTTTGCTACATGTTTTAATTTGCATATACCTTTTTTACATATCTCAGATTGTATTTAAAAATCGTCAACCAATTCTTCTAACTTTTGTCGAAATGGTGTTTTATTAATTCATCATTTGATATTATTAAGGTTCTTTCCTGGTATTCAAAAAGGAAAAATACGTGTCGTTCAGTTATATTTTTCAATTTATCAAACAATTTGGCCGCTGAATCTCTGATTCTGGTAGAGCGCCATCTAGCGAATAAAGTTGTAACTAAAATCAATTTCGAATTTTTCATTATTTGCCATAAAAAACCCCATTGCATCCTGAACACAATTGTGTTTACCGCATTGCTCTAGCGCAAATATTCGCGGAGTTATTAATTTTTAAAGTTGTGCGGGACTCTTGGATCACCCTGTATATTAAAAAACAATAATAAACATTAAGAGGAGCCTCTTGTTTAAATTTATTTAATACCGCAAGCTTTCGAACACAACGTTCTTCAACGGGCGTGGATAGTAAACCGTACTATACTCGGTTAGTACGGTTTACTATCCACGCCCGTTGAAGAACGTTGTGTTCGAAAGCTTGCGGTATTAAAGAAATTTATACAAGAGGCTCCTCTTAATGTTTATTATTGTTTTTTAATGATCGTGATTTTAAGAGTTTTAATCCTACAACACACATATATAATATGCTATAGTAGACAGAGTTTAATGAGGGACCAAATTAGCTCTCATCTGGGACCGGCTGGGTATGTTAGACGCTCACCTGATGAGAAACCGAATGATCCAATTCTATTCAGTTCTCTCAAGTCCAAGAGCTAGAAGCTATTCTTAACGCCTGTTTATAAACGCTTTCATCCTATCGACATGTATAACTTTCACATCGTTCATAGTGACCCCTCTTACTCTGAAGTTAACATTGATGAACCTAGCTTCCACACGAAAATGCCCATAGAAGTTGGAGTAACCTTCATTCTTAGGAACAGATAGCATTACCAGGTCTCCTTTGTCGAAACTTCTGGTGTAAGGTGGCCTAGGATTCATAAGCTTTTTAACAGAATTACCTGACATGAACTGTCTGACAGTTTCCTTTGCTTTCCGCATCACCCTCAACCTCTCATCCCAAGTAGGCTTTCTAAAACTATCAACAGACCCAGCGCTACACTCACAGTTTATGCTAAACTCAGTAGATGGCAACTTTACAGCCTCGTTTTCAATGTGCACCACTGATTTCTCCTCTAAGGAGGTTGAAACCATTGGTCTATGTGCACTGGCAACGTAGCTAAGGTCTACATAATCATGGTTCTCTGGTTTAAAGGAAATCATGTTGCAACGTTCCTGTACGGGAGGCAACTGGATATTGAATCTCCTTATATCATTGATTCCCAGAATCCCGTCGTAGCCCTTATCTCCGAACGGCATTAACCAGAACCTTACCTCTCCCAGCTCGCTGCCGTTTTCGTTACCAACTCTACAGGTTTTTACACGTGTAAGTGTCTGCTCTTGGCCTGTCACTGGCACTATGCGTAAAGTTTTAAGTGCATCGTCCCAATTCTCCTTGAAGACCTTGCACTTTTCAGAATCAATAATACTGACTTGGCTTCCTGTATCATATAACAGGTGCCACATATTGCCGTTAATATTCACCTTAACTATAGGCATATTTACATACTGATATCCGCCATATGAACCTATGTTCACTATCTCGTCATTGTAAAGAGCATTGCGGTTGGCAAACATAGAAGACTGTCTTGAGCAACAATCACTAGCTAAATGTCCTAACCTACACTCAGGTGGACTCAGCTTGATTTCACCCAACAATTTAGTCAGTTTTCATATCTCACCTCTAAGGGCATTAATACACTGCTTATTTTAGTGCTTCATCCTGTTTATATTGGCACTAAGCATCTTCATCACACACTTAATGCTATTTATTTCTTCAACTCCTTCTACTGAACATGCCCCTTTCATAAAGCACAACGGTGTTCTACACTATCATCCGTGGCCATGACACTGACTGCTTTGTCTATTGATTTAGCCTCACTGCAAACAATAGCCTCTCTATACTTATCGAGCACATTTTTGAGGAAGATTTCGAACACTAGGCTATCGTCAAAATTGTATTCTACTTTATCTCTAATGGCCAGGAATCTTTTTTTAAAAACCATAGGACTTTCCCTAGCTCTCTGCTTAAGACCTTCTATTAATTTAAGGCATTCCCTAATACCACGCGCTTTCTTAGGGTACAATATGTTCAGTTTAATAACAATACTTTTAAAACTGCTACCTATATGGATACCCATATCCTCTAACCGAACCTAACTTCAGGGGATAGAGGTTCGAACATGAGCAGTGCTTTGACCTCAGGATCCCATTTGCCGACTCGAGCTTTAAGCTCGACTTCCCGAATAAAAGACTCGAGATCAACCCCATTAAACACTGACAAGTTGAGCATAGAGTTCACAAACATGATGAAGTACAAAAATAATATTAATAAACCACTCAAACAAAGAAAAAAACAGCACGTAAAAATTAGAGGAATTTACACGTGCAAACACCAGTAATCCTGGCAGGGCTTGCCAATGGCAAAAGTTACTTTGTACGGGTTAACACAAAATGCAATAAACTAGGGCCAAAAGTAATAGTAACTAAACACACAAAAAGCGTACACTCAAGAGCCAACAAAAAAGGGGAAATAATAACTCACAATTTGTTGAATAAAATTTTAAAAACACACACACACACACACACACAGTACTTATATTTATTGTTGCGTTGGTAGGGATCGGACCGGGGTTACACAGATATGCGAGGAGATAGCCAGGCACGGGTAAAGCACGCAGAGAACACTTTAAGCGTCTCCACACGATAATCCACCACACTCCTCTCTCGCAATACCATAGCCCCCTTATATATATACAAACATGGCCACATTCGTCCAATGAGAAAGCGGGAGAGATTGGTTCACTATCAAGCGAAAACAAAATCCTTCCCACTAAAACCTGAGATAAGATAAAAGAGTGCAAAAAATTGTCCGTATAATTTGACAACCACACAGCTATGCCAGAGTAGATGAAAATTGAAATTATTGATATTGAAAACTGTTGCTTATTTCTATAAAGAACTTCTAGCTATAGATATCCTCTAATTGAAGTATCTTCTCATTAAAGGCTTACAGTAAATGTCTTTACTAAAATCAGCATCAGCTTTGATTCAATTTCCACTTAATTATTAAACATAAGTTAACATTAAATTATTAATCAAACTTATATAGTCTCTTGTTATTTAAATGAATATTACTTTCATTTATCATTAAAATATTTTAAATACGTGGTAGAACTAAATCCTTGGCAATTGATTAAAATAAATTTTTCTGGTATAATGATTATACAATCATCAAACGACTGAAAAAATAAAATTAACTTTTATTTTAGTGTATATGAAACAACATTGTCACCGTTAGTGATCACAAGACTAAACATAGGTATTTTATCTATAATGTCTATCTGCACAATGTACTGTAACACCACACAATTAATTTGGCTAAATTTGAGTCACCACCTTGACTGGAATACTTATAACACCTTTCTTAATTCAGTATTATAATTAGTGAATTTTATTGTTTATTGTTTTTTTTTCCTAAACTAAAAAATTGAATAGATATAATACAATTTTTGACATTTGATTTGCCTTCAGCGATAAACCGACTAAAGTATTTCGATATTAAACCTGTTTGTCACTATCGGTACTATTGTCAAAGAAACACACATTTAATTTGTTTATATTTATTCATACTGGATCATAGAGCTAGCCTATAATCCAAATAATACCTTTCCTTTAATCAGTATTGCAATATAGAAGAAAACAATTTTTTTTTTTCGATTTACGTTACTAAGAAAATATTTTGAAATTTCTTGATTATCCCTAATTTTAATAATTCAACACTAAGAGGAACGATGGTTGTTTAATGTTAGTACCTTCTCTAACTAATTGATTCAATATTTCAATTAGTTAAAGAAAAAAATTGAATATAAATAGGGAGATAAAAATTTTGAGAACTGACATCTTCATCATTATACAGACAACCATGTTTACTGAAGAGTCACAAAAAAATAATTTAGTTAAATTTAACTATATTACCATATGATCCTTGTCTATACTCCAACGGGAGCTTTTCATAGTTCAGTGACATAATTGATAAATTATTGTGATTTAGAAAACAGGTGGAAACCCCCCTTTTTTAATTCTCTCATTTTCAATAATATAATATTAATTAAAAGATTGTAATGGACAATACACATACATGCGCATAAGGACATACACACACTATGTCCCACATGCCTCCTCGCACAACAAAAAACACTTTTTAAATTAACCTTATTATTTCTCCCAATCTCACTTTTAGTTTAAATTCATTTCATACATAACCCTAGATATAAGTATTTTGATATGAATTTGCTATGATAATATAATTACCATCTTTTATCAACCAATCAAATTATTTCGATCTTTCGCCTTAGTCTATTGGCACTAGCGCCAAAGAGTCGCACACAAATATTTTAATTGGATTTATTCATACTACCTTATAATTCAGGTCTATAATCCAATTTACTTTTTTTGTTGATCAGTGCTACAGTTTAAAATACCCCCCCCCCCCCTTTTTTTTTCTTTCTTGTCCTTTACTAACGAAAAAAAAATTCAACTTTCTTTGGTTTTCTTTAATTTAAATTATTTGGTCCTAAAAAGCATGATTATTAAATGAAAAATGAAATATGGATAACAATGTTATTACTGGTTTTGTTCGATCGACCAATGTAGTAATATTAAAATAAACTTGATATATGAATGAGTTTTTAAATGTACTCATAATATAAATTTTAAAAAAGACAAATATATTGATATGTTTTATTATAAATTCACACCTTGTTACTATATGTTGATTGTGATTAGAACTGCCTGAAACTTGTCATTGGACATATATACAAATATTTAAGAATACACATGGTGTATTCACACATGATTGCTCCTTTTAAGAAAAGTTCTTAATTTTGATTACAGTGAGGAAAAGTCACACACACAAGAATATGTACACACATACTCTAATTGTCACATACTCTTTAGAAAATACACATAAACACACACACAAAAACACATACAACACACACATATAAAAACTAACATACACACACAGTATCATAATTCCAAGCACCCACAAAAAAAGCAAAATTTTATAAATTTTAAAATCTTTTTCCACTTTTTATTTTAGTTTGAAAAAAAAAATTAAATTACTTTATAAAAATTAATTTGTTTTTCTAATTAACTTTAAATTGTTTGATAAAAAGATTACATGGTTCTGTATGGACATTCCCAAGCTTTCCACTCTGCCTCGACCACGACTGCCTGTACTTTGTGAGAACTTTTAAAGGTCTTCCAAGGTGCAGAGAGGTACTGGAAAACTCCTTATCCTGACTGTTCCTTTCGGTCAACACAGTATTGCGAGAGTCAACAGTAACTCAACTCATTAAAGTTAGTCGACAGGATTCTACAAGAATCAACAGGACTTCACTCTCGGATCCCATCACATAGTTTAAGTCGACTGGATACCTCACCACATCACATTTATAGTCGACAGGATGACCAAAACGAAGAATGACACAACGAAGAGGTAAGAAGACTGTTCAGATAGGAAGCGAGAAAGAGCAAAGATGGAGGAACAAACCGACCATTCAAACGAAAAGACCAAGCAATCTCTTCCCCAACAAGAGATATTTAGGGAAGACACGACGCCCCAAGGGACCTCCGCAGACCCGCTAACAGACCGCCAACGCCGGGAGCAAGCTGTCAACCCCTCAACGACACAGCCGAAAATCCCACAAGACATGGAAACCGAGCAGCGATGTGGCCCAAACCCTGTGACAAGTTCTACACCTTCGACCTGACATCACCGAAACAATGCTCAAGGCAACAAGCCACAAACAACTTTCCATAAGTGGACATGGAGCGACTTCCACGACAGCAAGACGACCACCAAAGACCAAGTCTCCTGACTGAACAATCATCACACAATTGTAATTGTTTTTAATTGCAAAAATCGAAATATACAATATTTTCTAAATCACAACTATAAAAATAACTGTACTGCCCCAAAACAAGTTAAAAATCCAACATAGTCACACTCCCTCGTCCTTTCCTTTTACATGCATATTAAATCATCAACAAATCTCTCTCAACAAACGTTTCAACATCCCCCCGCATCACTATCTCCAATTGGCAACAATTTTTAGTGCGCGACTTAACACACAAATCCAAATTTCGAGCCACACAAGCTCCATATCGTCCACTAAACTTGTAATAAAAATTTTCACATTGAACGTGCCGCATTCACTAACAGCCAAAATTCTCGATGTGTTTCATATACCCACCACCCATGACTAGTAAATTTGTTATTCATGGTGAAACAGGTTAGATTTTGTACCAAACAACGACTTCGCATGACACATTTACATTCCCAATTTTCCACTTCGTGTCATAGCGCAACACCACAAAACATTTTCAATTTTCAGGCCAAAGACGCCTTCATGCCTGTGACACATAAAACTCCAAAGCGTGTCCACGTCGAAAGTCGCACTTTCACCACACATCTAAACCTGACATCACCGAATAGCATTTTTATTAAGTCCGCAACAACGTCGAAACACAACAACTACGAACATTGAAAAAACTATAATTTCAAATATTCAAGAAAATTGCCGACTTCAACAAAAGAAGAAAGTTTCAAGTAAAGGACAAAAATAAACACCCCGCACGTGTGACCCCCAGTAAGAGGATCCCAGAATCTATTTCAGTTACATATCCCCCATTCAACGTCCTCCATCCCTCAAGCAGTCATCTTGACCGCTACTTCATGGTCGCCATTTTTTTTTAAACACATGTTTCACACTAACCATTTAGGTTTTCACACAAATTTCACACAACGCCTTAATCACAACACAACATACATTAAACATTTTACATGTTAATTGATATCACATTAAAACAATTTGGTTAAGTCTTATATAGACTTTATAACGCGAAAGAGAAATCATTCTCTACATACCAGCATTTTGGACAAACGAAAATGTCATTTCACGTATTTCCAGCTTCTGAGAGTCATAAAAACACCGATGTTTACCAATGAGATATGACTTAGTTACACACCACAGTTGTAACCTTTCTTCAAAGGAGACAATTTTTGTTCAATTTTCCACTACCCAACATTTATCCAATCATTAATGACCTCTAATTATATTCTAATTTTTGTATAAAATCTTGAATAATTATTTTTACTTTTACCTTTCAATTATATAATCAAATTTTTAGGCCAACATGATTTTCAAAAAAAAAAAACTGTAATCAAATTTACTTTTATTTTTCATGATATTATTTTAACATTGCAAAACATTTAATTGTTTCAAAAATCATTTTCAATTCATTATTATACTTTTTATATATTACATGTTTTATTTTGTCCACTTTCACTTTTTTACCCGCCATTATATTTATATCTTTTTATTCACTATATTTTATATTTGTTTTAATAGCTTTATTATATGATAATTGTTATCATCAACTATCGGGCATCTACAACAATCGTTTTCAACAATCTTATTCTTTAACCAATTCCCTATATTTTTCATCACTATCTTTTCAGTCATTGCTTCACTTCATTGTAAAAAAACGACAGCACTGCTTGGCATTTTTTTTTAATTTCGTAATTTTAACAAACTCTTTGAACACAGTTCCCCAGATTTAAAAATCCCAAATTCTGGCCTGAACACGCTTCAAGAGTTTATTTCATTTCATCCGCAGAGCACATCACCAACGCATGCACAAAGCGTTCACTTTTTTCAACCTTAATTTTTTTTCAGCTCTAGCGGACCACAATCAACCTTTGATTTCGAGTCAAGTCAGATCACTTACTGTCGCTAAAATTCCACTTATCGCATAGCTCTACCACCCCTTTCAATCATATTAATAAGCAACTTCTCTTCAACAACTTTTAACCCAATAACCCTACAATTGTGACAAAGCACTGTAACCCTTATATAGGATCACAAGTGAAACATTGCCTAGGAAGATGCTCAAGTCTTTATCCCCGCTTCGCACCTGGGTGTGATTATTTGGTTGCATGTGTAATACTTACAATTGCATATTCTTCAATTACTAACCCTTTACAACGCCCGCCAATATTCTCTTAGAATGTGAATTTTTACGTCATCATTTTATTTTAATCATCATTTTTTCAAAAAATCAAACAAAAATGTAATTTTCATATCACCTTTATATATCCAAACAAATCATCTTGTTATAGACCTTTTTAACCCTCTCAGTTTAAATTAATTAAAAGAAATTTTAATTACTTACCTGTTTTAGAGAGGCTTTACCCACTTTAACCCGGATAAACCTTTTCACTCCCGGGGCCCATCTATGTTAATTTAAGCCAACAACCCCATATTGTATATAACTTATAACAAGATTTTAATGTTGTATAATATAAACACATCTGTAAATGATTATACGCATTATTGACATGTGTCATTACATCATCATATGTATTGTACTTTGTACAAACTGAGGACAAATAAATAAAACTCTGTAATATAGATTAAGTGTTGAGCTAAGGAGATGGAAGTCACAAAACAACAAGGTCTAAAGATAGATTGGAAGCTGTCAGGACGGCGCCAGTAGAATGTCACCAGACGACCCACACTCTTCACATCTGGTGACATGCAAAACACCCTTTCTCAGAAAAGGTACGTAAAGCCCCCGTCCTAGCCAAAAATACAGTTAGTTCAGCATCTGCGTCTGCTCACGTCGGTTGTACTCCAGGTCCATTTCATCCATCATGTAGACCAGTAAGAAATCTTCTATCTCCCCATCTTTGGCTCCTAGCTCAACTTTTATCTGTTCACGGAACTTTCTTAGTGCAACTGTGTCTTCGTTTTTTTGTGTATGGACATTCCCAAGCTTTCCACTCTGCCTCGACCACGACTGCCTATACTTTTTGAGAAATTTTAAAGGTCTTCCAAGATGCAGAGAGGTACTGGAAAACTCCTTATCCTGACTGTTCCTCTCGGTCAACACAGTATTGCGAGAGTCAACAGTAACTCAACTCATTACAGTTAGTCGACAGGATTCTACAAGAGTCAACAGGACTTTACCACATATATATATATATATATATATGAAAAAACAATAGAAAAAAAATAAAAGATATGTGGGTCAGGTTTTGATATTAAAAATAAAGAGGGCATATCCTGATAACGAGCACATGTCATTTTTAGATGGCAGAGCGCCATCTAGTGGAGCAAAAATAAACTAAACGTTTTTTAACTTGCTCCGTGATATTTGCCAACCTAATTTCGGACGGCGGTAGAATCTCAGAAATTATTTTCAAGGAAACTATGGACATAAGCTTATAGGACAGTATAATTAAATATAAATATTTGCATCGAACGATGCTTTTCCGCATACAATAAAGACAAGGCCAGTTAGGAAAAAAAATAATACAAAGCAATAACGCGCCATATGCAAAAATTGAATAAATGGAGGCACAAACCCCAAATCCAAAGCACAACCAATAACAATGTGATCAATTTATCGAAACAATCCATTCCCTCAGAAGCCATATCTCTACTATCCAAAGGCCTCAACTTTGTTCCTTGCCAGAATCTCGATATCCCTAGAACAATTGCATCAATAGAGACCTCAATCAAAAACCTTGCAGAATCAAACAAGGAAAAGATCCGAACAGAAGTCGTTCCTATTCTGAAAAATCTGAATCGCCAGAACAAGACCAATATAAATCATGATGAAAGAAAAGCCATCAGTTTCTTAAAATAAAATAATAATATTATAATTTCTCCTTCAGACAAAGGTAAAAACACAGTGATAATGGACATAGCAGACTATGACAGCAAAATCCAGCAATTACTTCAAGACAAAGAAATATACGAACTGTTAACTATTAATCCTCTACAGAATATGATAAAAGATTTCAACAGAAATTTGAATAGAATAAAACGCACACACAAATTAGACAACAAAGTTGTTGAAAAAATCAAAGCATCAAAATGTGATCTACCAATATTCTATGGTTTACCGAAAATTCATAAACCCAATAAACCACTTCGTCCCATAGTCTCATACACCGGTTCACCAATCTATCCATTAGCTAAATATCTCTCAACAATAATATCGCCGTTTCAGAAATTTCTCCCCCACACCGTTCAGAACGCCACATCAGTGGTAGAGATTATGCAAGGAATAGCGATACCCCAAAATTACCACATGGTTTCATTTGATGTTGAATATTTATACACGTCGATCCCACATAAGGAAGCCATCAGTGAATTTTCAAAATTTATAGACACCAATCCACAACTTAATTTAACAATTCCTAAAGAAGCACTTAACGAATTACTCGACTTATGTTTATCCTTCAGTTATTTCAGTTACAAAAAACAGCATTAAAAACAGATTAAAGGCCTTCCAATGGGCAACCCAATTTTTTCTGCCCTCGCCAATATTTATATGAATCATATTGACAGTATCATCATTTCAACCAAACATCTCAAAATAATAGCCTGGAAACGAAATTTTGATGACATCATTTGCATCAGTCAAAATAGCAACCTCGACAATATTCTAACCTTCCTCAACAGTTTAAAGCCATTTTTAACCTTTACATACGAAATAGAAAATAACAGTACTTTGGCATTCTTAGACATCAAGCTCACCAGAATAAATAGCAAAATAGAAACCAGTATATATAGAAAACCAACGCATACAGGCAAATATCTCAATTTTAATTAATTTGGCCCCATTAATCATAAAATATCCGTTATAAAAACACTATCAAAAAGAATTTACACCCACTGCTCCTCAAATATTAAAACTAATAAAGCTGAACAAAACATATTTTACAATGAGATGAAAAATAATGAATATCCTTCAAATTTCATCAAGAAACATATATATAAGCCCACCAACAGTCCTACAAACAATAGTGAAGAACCGAATAAATACTGTGCACTGCCATACAATTATGGCATTGAAAGAATAACAAGAATAATTAAAAATTACAATATAAAAACCCGATACAAAACCACAGCTCTAATCTAAAAGAAATTTTACGCCATCCCAACACTACGCATAATAGCAAACATCAATTTAAATTAAACATAGTATATTGCATTCCATGCAAATCATGCCCTGCAACATACATAGGAGAAACCGGTAAAACTCTTGAAGAAAGAGTAAATCAACAAAAAACAGCTTTTAAAAACCATAGCCCATTATCACTTTTAGTCGATCACGCACTCAAACAGGACCATATACCAAATTTTGAAAAAACAGAAATTATATATAACAACATTCAAGATAAACATTCAAGACTCTTTTTAAAAAGTTGGACCTCAATGAAAGATACCAACAGTATTAATAGAAAAATTGACATACCTCCGTTATATTTACAGTTCAATTCGATTTAAAATTATTTTATTATACTTATTAGAATTCATATATTATTTTTTAATTTTTATAAATGTACATATATAGTCTATTCTTATTAATATTTTTTTGTGTGTATATATTTTAAATTTTATCCCCACAGAGTTGCAAATATTTATATATCGTCGCGTGAAGGCATCACGTGATGAACCAAAGCAGTTCAAAAACAAGAAAAGCCCTGACGAAGTTAGGCGTATAGCCTATTGAAATATTGGCATTTATATTAAATAAAATGTTTATTTTATTTTTGATCCAAAATATGCTATTCAAATAATATATATATATATATATATTAAAAATGGCATATCCTGACCAGGAGCACATGTGCTTTACAGAAGGCAGAGCGCCATCTGGTTGAACAGAAATCAACTAAACATTGATTTAGCCTGTTCCCTGATATTTGGCCAACCCAATTTCTTGATAAATCAAGAAAAGCCATCCACGAACGCGTTTCGCGCTTTTGGCGCTCGTCAGCGTGGAGTAGGCTGAACCATTGCGACCAAACAATATTTTTTGATCCCAATGGCTTCCTGAAAAAACAAGAAATGGGTATTTAAGGCCAAATTTGCGTGAATACGCTTAGCACATTAAAAAACGAAAGAAAAAAATAAAAGATAAAAAGATCAGGTGTTGAAATCAATATTAAAAATGGCATATCCTGACCAGGAGCACATGTGCTTTACAGAAGGCAGAGCGCCATCTGGTGGAACAGAAATCAACTAAACATTGATTTAGCCTGTTCCCTGATATTTGGCCAACCCAATTTCTTGATAAATCAAGAAAAGCCATCCACGAACGCGTTTCGCGCTTTTGGCGCTCGTCAGCGTGGAGTAGGCTGAACCATTGCGACCAAACAATATTTTTTGATCCCAATGGCTTCCTGAAAAAACAAGAAATGGGTATTTAAGGCCAAATTTTCGTAAATACGCTTAGCACATTAAAAAACGAAAGAAAAAAAATAAAAGATAAAAAGATCAGGTGTTGAAATCAATATTAAAAATGGCATATCCTGACCAGGAGCACATGTGCTTTACAGAAGGCAGAGCGCCATCTGGTGGAACAGAAATCAACTAAATATTGATTTAGCCTGTTCCCTGATATATATATATATATATATACAGGGTGATCCAAAAGTTCCGCACTATTTAAAAAATTAATAACTCCGCGAATATTTGCGCTAGAGCAATGCGGTAAACAATATTGTGTTCAGGATGCAATGGTAATTTTTATGGCAAATAATGAAAAATTCGAAATTAATTTTAATTACAATTTTATTTGGCAGATGGCGCTCTACCAGAATCAGAGATTCAGCGGCCAAATTGTTCGATAAATTGAAAAATATAACTGATCGACATGCATTTTTCCTTTTAAATACCAGGAAAGTACCCTAATAAAATCAAATAACAAATTAATAAAACACCACTTCGTCAAAAGTAGAATAATTGTTTGACGCATTTTAAATACAATCAGAGATATGTGAAATAGGTAAATGCAAATTAAAACATGTAGCTAAAAAAAATGATATTTTAGATACGGTTTGTTTTCGAAGATAATAAATTTCTATTTTTTTTAAATTCAACTCTCTCTCAGTATCGATTATATTTATTTTAATTCATTTGAAAAATATGTATCTATCTCTGATAATTTATTTTAATCTGGAATGCAGTTGTTGTTGTTGTCGTGTCCAATAAAGAGCCTCAGATGTCTCCATGCATCTCCATCACAGCAGCAGCAATGTCCACTATCTTGGGTGTGTAAAGCTGCTGCTCTGGGTCTATGTCAATTTTCTGCAAGGCTGCGGCCATTGCTGGGTATTCGACCATGTAGCCCAGTAAGAACTCTTCTATCTCCATCTTTCGCTCCTAGCTCAACTTTTATCTGTTCTCGGAACTTTCTTAGTGCAACTGTGTCTTCGTTTTTTGTGTGGACATTCCTAAGCTTTCCACTCTGCCTCGACCACGACTGCCTGTACTTTGTGAGAACTGTAAAAGGTCTTCCAAGGTGCAGAGAGGTACTGGAAAACTCCCAATCCTGACTGTTCCTCTCGGTTTACACAGTGTAGCGAGAGTCGACAGGGAACGCAGCACAGTTTAAGTCGACAGGATCTCATGACCATAGTTAGTCGACAAGATTCTACAAGAGGCTACCAGACCTGATCACCATTATTTACATTAAAATGAAAGTAGCGTCATGATATTTCTAATTTTCAGGTATACATCCATACAATTTCCTAAAGATCGAACCATCATTTGGAAATTCATTTTAGAGGGTTACAAATTCATTTTGGATAACTGGAGAAAACAAATTCTATTGATGCCCTATAATTTTTTATAGAAGTCAATGTTTTTCAAAATTCCGCTCTGTTCAGGTATTTATTTAATAGGTGTTGTATAAATAGAATGCTTAGTCCCCCAGTTTGACATGTCGATTTCATGTTATACAAGCTCTGAAAATATTTAAATAAATATATCTATATATTATAAAACAAAATAGGCATATCCTGACTGCTAACACGAGCTTTTTAGCTCTATTGGAACAGAAATAAACTAAACTCATTTTCTTGTTAAACCAAAAAAAAAATCCTAACACGAACGCGTTTCGGGCTGTTTGCTCTTCTTGATTTCTCAAGAAAATGGATTGGCCAAATATCAAGGAACATGTTAAATCAATGCTTAGTTGATTTACGTTCCACTAGATGGCGCTCTGTCATCTAAAAAGCCCATGTGAGCGGTCAAAATATGCTCCTATTTTGTCTTTAATATTAACACTTGACCTTTTTTGAAAATATATTTTCATTATTTTTACACACACTCATATATATATAGGGTGATCCAAAAGACCTGCACTCTTTTAAAAATTAATAACTGCGCTAGAGCAATGCGGTAAACACCATTGTGTTCAGGATGCAATGGTATTTTTATGGCAAATAATGAAAAATTCGAAATTGATTTTCGTTACAATTTTATTCGCCAGATGGCGCTCTACCAGAATCAGAGAATAAGCGGCCAAATTATTTGATAAATTGAAAAATATAACTGATCGATACGTATTTTTCCTTTTTGAATACCAGGAAAGAACCCTAATAATATCAAATAACAAATTAATAAAACACCATTTCGCCAAAAGTAGAATAATTGGTTGACGATTTTTAAATACAATCAGAGATATGTAAAATAGGTAAATGCATATTAAAACATGTAGCAAAAAAAATTGATATTTTAGATACGGTTTGTTTTCGAAGATAATGAATTTCTATATATTTTTTAATTCAACTCTCTCTCATTATCGATTATATTTATTTTAATTCATTTAAAAATATGTATCTATCTCTAATATATTTAATGTCGTTGTTTTTGTTGTCGTGTTCAATAAAGAGTCTCAGATGTCTTCATTCATATCTATCACAGCAGCAGCAATGTCCACTATCTTGGGTGTGTAAAGCTGATGCTCTGGGTCTATGTCAATATTCTGCAAGGCTGCGGCCATTGCTGGGTATGAGAATATGTGGGTAGGTGTTAGTTCCACACCAGGACAGTTGTTGCATGTCCTATAGGTTATTGTGCCATCTGGATGTATTGTCATTCCTTTATGGTGTTTTTTTCTTAGTCTTGTTATAGTTTTTGTCATTTTTTTCTAAGAGTTTATTTCTCATTTTGATATTTTCTTATTTTTTGTTTAATTATCTTGCATTTTTACAAAGCATCAGCGTCAAATAATGGCATTTGTTCTTTCCTTTGGCTCAACTTTTTGGCTTCCATTGCCAATTCAAATTCCATTTCATTACCCCCGATCCCAACATGGGAAGGAATCCATTGTAGAATGCAGTTATTCCCCAATGTTTCCTGTTGGGTAAGTAACAAGTGTATTTTATGTGTGATTATAGTATTGCCCTACTGATTTGCTTTTAGAGCGGATCTGGAGTCGCTGTATATTATAATTCCTTCTTCTTGATGCAGGGATGGTTGGTTAAGGCATTCATCAAGGGCTTTCCAGATAGCTGTCAGGTCACAAGTGAAGTTTGATGAAATGTCCTGCTCCTTCTTTGATTTTGATGTGTGTTTCGTCTTGCAGTATTATGCTAATTCCGGCCCCTCCATTACTCAGGGTAAGGTCTGAAGATCCATCTGTATATGCTGTTAAAGGGCGTGGCCTCGCATTTTTAATCAAGAATTTGTACTATGAGCACATAGCTGTTAATATTCCAAACACATCAGACCTCGAAGCCCATGGTATCAAAGTCTACCTCAATCAAAACAAATTCATCAACATATACAATATGTATCACCCTCCAAACAATAAACTTATTGATGATGGAAAATGGCTCAATTTCTTACAGACAACACTATTATTGTAGGTGACCTTAATGCCAAACATTAACATTGGGAATGGTCCACACCAAACCCAAAAGGCAAAATACTATCAAACATATTTGACGACAATGCTACCATGTGCTTAAATGATGGGAATCCTACCCACCATTCCTACAGGTATAATACTGCACAAACACTTGATATAAGTTTCTCCAGTTCTGACATTTTCCACAAATGCAAATGGCAAATATTAAAGAGTATTGGAAGTTATCATTTGCCTAATTTGTCAGAAATTAGCACAAAGACCAAAACCAGCTCAATTAAGAAAAATTCTGGTTCTTCAAAAAGGCTAATTGGATATCTTTCAAAAACACCATTATTAAAGCAGCCAAAGTTTCAATACGAATAGGTAATATTAAGAAATGGATTCCAAATTATACACACCAGGCAAAAAATATTCAAAAATTTATAACTAAAAGAAATGAACTACAAAAAATGCACCCAAAACTAAGCAAATTGTAGAACTGAAATTGTGAATGCAAAAATAAAAAGATTATACGTAAATGTGAAAAGGGAAAATGGAAACAAACTTGTGAAAACCTGAACCCAAGAAACTCAAATACAAAACTTTAGAATTTGGCAAAACAAATTGACAGATCTCAGTCACAAACTGAAAAAAAACAAATATGATTAAGAATACAGATGGTACCCCAGCAAATAATGACAAAAATTCTGCCAATCTTTTAGGTAATTCATATCAAATAAGTAGTTAAATCAAATTTGAAATAAAATATAAGAAAGCTGAAAAAAAGGCCCGAAAGATTCTTCAAGACTGTAAAAATGTCACCAACACTCATAATATTTTTCATGAAAAAAATCAATATGAGAGAGCTAGCTTATGCATTAGTAAACACTGACCTAAACAAGACTCCTGGGCCAGATGGAATCCATGGCCAAATGATATCAAACTTGGGCAAAATTGACAAAGAAATACATCTTCATATTTTGAATAACTCCTGGAAAACTGGAAAATTGCTTCTAGATTGGAAAACTGCAACAATAATTCCCTTTAAAAAACTTTAAAAATCTGCTGATGACCCTAAAAACTACCGACCTATCTCCCTCACAAGTATTTGCTGCAAACTAATGGAAAAAATATATACTCAGACAACTCACCTACCACCCCGACACAAGAAATCTCTTACCAGAAGAACAATATGGATTTAGGAAAGGACATGGGACAATAGACCAACTTTTATTATTCACACAAAAGGTAAAAGATGCACAAAACAGAAAACCAACTAAGCACACCATAGCTGTCTTTTTAGACCTTACACAAGCTTTTGATAAGGTATGGAAAAACAAGTTAATCGCAAAAGTATACAAACATTTCAAAATGATGGAAAAGCTAATCACTTGGATACATGATTACCTTAAAAATAGACACATCAGGGTCAACTATAATGGCACTCTATCAAAAATTTCAAATTGTATCAAGGATTACCACAAGGATACGTCCTTAGCCTAAATCTCTTCACCCTATTTATTGCAGGCATAGAAGAAACAAATTCACATAAAACCAATATTGGATTTCTCGCTGATGACATTTTTGTATGGAGCAGCAACACTAACTGGAAAAAAGCTGAAACGGATTTGAACAAGACTCTTCCCCACCTAGAAAAATTTGCTAATAAACATAAATTAGAATTTAACCCCCAAAAATCTGAAACTTGTCTTTTTACTACCGATAAAAACTATACAAAATAAGACCAACATTTATTCTGAAAGAACAACAATTGCAATATAATAAACATCCTAAATATCTCGGCTACACCCTAGCTCTCTGCTTAAGACCTTCTATTAATTTAAGGCATTCCCTAATACCACGCGCTTTCTTAGGGTACAATATGTTCAGTTTAATAACAATACTTTTAAAACTGCTACCTATATGGATACCCATATCCTCTAACCGAACCTAACTTCAGGGGATAGAGGTTCGAACATGAGCAGTGCTTTGACCTCAGGATCCCATTTGCCGACTCGAGCTTTAAGCTCGACTTCCCGAATAAAAGACTCGAGATCAACCCCATTAAACACTGACAAGTTGAGCATAGAGTTCACAAACATGATGAAGTACAAAAATAATATTAATAAACCACTCAAACAAAGAAAAAAACAGCACGTAAAAATTAGAGGAATTTACACGTGCAAACACCAGTAATCCTGGCAGGGCTTGCCAATGGCAAAAGTTACTTTGTACGGGTTAACACAAAATGCAATAAACTAGGGCCAAAAGTAATAGTAACTAAACACACAAAAAGCGTACACTCAAGAGCCAACAAAAAAGGGGAAATAATAACTCACAATTTGTTGAATAAAATTTCAAAAACACACACACACACACAGTACTTATATTTATTGTTGCGTTGGTAGGGATCGGACCGGGGTTACACAGATATGCGAGGAGATAGCCAGGCACGGGTAAAGCACGCAGAGAACACTTTAAGCGTCTCCACACGATAATCCACCACACTCCTCTCTCGCAATACCATAGCCCCCTTATATATATACAAACATGGCCACATTCGTCCAATGAGAAAGCGGGAGAGATTGGTTCACTATCAAGCGAAAACAAAATCCTTCCCACTAAAACCTGAGAAAAGATAAAAGAGTGCAAAAAATTGTCCGTATAATTTGACAACCACACAGCTATGCCAGAGTAGATGAAAATTGAAATTATTGATATTGAAAACTGTTGCTTATTTCTATAAAGAACTTCTAGCTATAGATATCCTCTAATTGAAGTATCTTCTCATTAAAGGCTTACAGTAAATGTCTTTACTAAAATCAGCATCAGCTTTGATTCAATTTCCACTTAATTATTAAACATAAGTTAACATTAAATTATTAATCAAACTTATATAGTCTCTTGTTATTTAAATGAATATTACTTTCATTTATCATTAAAATATTTTAAATACGTGGTAGAACTAAATCCTTGGCAATTGATTAAAATAAATTTTTCTGGTATAATGATTATACAATCATCAAACGACTGAAAAAATAAAATTAACTTTTATTTTAGTGTATATGAAACAACATTGTCACCGTTAGTGATCACAAGACTAAACATAGGTATTTTATCTATAATGTCTATCTGCACAATGTACTGTAACACCACACAATTAATTTGGCTAAATTTGAGTCACCACCTTGACTGGAATACTTATAACACCTTTCTTAATTCAGTATTATAATTAGTGAATTTTATTGTTTATTGTTTTTTTTTCCTAAACTAAAAAATTGAATAGATATAATACAATTTTTGACATTTGATTTGCCTTCAGCGATAAACCGACTAAAGTATTTCGATATTAAACCTGTTTGTCACTATCGGTACTATTGTCAAAGAAACACACATTTAATTTGTTTATATTTATTCATACTGGATCATAGAGCTAGCCTATAATCCAAATAATACCTTTCCTTTAATCAGTATTGCAATATAGAAGAAAACAATTTTTTTTTTCGATTTACGTTACTAAGAAAATATTTTGAAATTTCTTGATTATCCCTAATTTTAATAATTCAACACTAAGAGGAACGATGGTTGTTTAATGTTAGTACCTTCTCTAACTAATTGATTCAATATTTCAATTAGTTAAAGAAAAAAATTGAATATAAATAGGGAGATAAAAATTTTGAGAACTGACATCTTCATCATTATACAGACAACCATGTTTACTGAAGAGTCACAAAAAAATAATTTAGTTAAATTTAACTATATTACCATATGATCCTTGTCTATACTCCAACGGGAGCTTTTCATAGTTCAGTGACATAATTGATAAATTATTGTGATTTAGAAAACAGGTGGAAACCCCCCTTTTTTAATTCTCTCATTTTCAATAATATAATATTAATTAAAAGATTGTAATGGACAATACACATACATGCGCATAAGGACATACACACACTATGTCCCACAAGCCTCCTCGCACAACAAAAAACACTTTTTAAATTAACCTTATTATTTCTCCCAATCTCACTTTTAGTTTAAATTCATTTCATACATAACCCTAGATATAAGTATTTTGATATGAATTTGCTATGATAATATAATTACCATCTTTTATCAACCAATCAAATTATTTCGATCTTTCGCCTTAGTCTATTGGCACTAGCGCCAAAGAGTCGCACACAAATATTTTAATTGGATTTATTCATACTACCTTATAATTCAGGTCTATAATCCAATTTACTTTTTTTGTTGATCAGTGCTACAGTTTAAAATACCCCCCCCCCCCTTTTTTTTCTTTCTTGTCCTTTACTAACGAAAAAAAAATTCAACTTTCTTTGGTTTTCTTTAATTTAAATTATTTGGTCCTAAAAAGCATGATTATTAAATGAAAAATGAAATATGGATAACAATGTTATTACTGGTTTTGTTCGATCGACCAATGTAGTAATATTAAAATAAACTTGATATATGAATGAGTTTTTAAATGTACTCATAATATAAATTTTAAAAAAGACAAATATATTGATATGTTTTATTATAAATTCACACCTTGTTACTATATGTTGATTGTGATTAGAACTGCCTGAAACTTGTCATTGGACATATATACAAATATTTAAGAATACACATGGTGTATTCACACATGATTGCTCCTTTTAAGAAAAGTTCTTAATTTTGATTACAGTGAGGAAAAGTCACACACACAAGAATATGTACACACATACTCTAATTGTCACATACTCTTTAGAAAATACACATAAACACACACACAAAAACACATACAACACACACATATAAAAACTAACATACACACACAGTATCATAATTCCAAGCACCCACAAAAAAAGCAAAATTTTATAAATTTTAAAATCTTTTTCCACTTTTTATTTTAGTTTGAAAAAAAAAATTAAATTACTTTATAAAAATTAATTTGTTTTTCTAATTAACTTTAAATTGTTTGATAAAAAGATTACATGGTTCTGTATGGACATTCCCAAGCTTTCCACTCTGCCTCGACCACGACTGCCTGTACTTTGTGAGAACTTTTAAAGGTCTTCCAAGGTGCAGAGAGGTACTGGAAAACTCCTTATCCTGACTGTTCCTTTCGGTCAACACAGTATTGCGAGAGTCAACAGTAACTCAACTCATTAAAGTTAGTCGACAGGATTCTACAAGAATCAACAGGACTTCACTCTCGGATCCCATCACATAGTTTAAGTCGACTGGATACCTCACCACATCACATTTATAGTCGACAGGATGACCAAAACGAAGAATGACACAACGAAGAGGTAAGAAGACTGTTCAGATAGGAAGCGAGAAAGAGCAAAGATGGAGGAACAAACCGACCATTCAAACGAAAAGACCAAGCAATCTCTTCCCCAACAAGAGATATTTAGGGAAGACACGACGCCCCAAGGGACCTCCGCAGACCCGCTAACAGACCGCCAACGCCGGGAGCAAGCTGTCAACCCCTCAACGACACAGCCGAAAATCCCACAAGACATGGAAACCGAGCAGCGATGTGGCCCAAACCCTGTGACAAGTTCTACACCTTCGACCTGACATCACCGAAACAATGCTCAAGGCAACAAGCCACAAACAACTTTCCATAAGTGGACATGGAGCGACTTCCACGACAGCAAGACGACCACCAAAGACCAAGTCTCCTGACTGAACAATCATCACACAATTGTAATTGTTTTTAATTGCAAAAATCGAAATATACAATATTTTCTAAATCACAACTATAAAAATAACTGTACTGCCCCAAAACAAGTTAAAAATCCAACATAGTCACACTCCCTCGTCCTTTCCTTTTACATGCATATTAAATCATCAACAAATCTCTCTCAACAAACGTTTCAACATCCCCCCGCATCACTATCTCCAATTGGCAACAATTTTTAGTGCGCGACTTAACACACAAATCCAAATTTCGAGCCACACAAGCTCCATATCGTCCACTAAACTTGTAATAAAAATTTTCACATTGAACGTGCCGCATTCACTAACAGCCAAAATTCTCGATGTGTTTCATATACCCACCACCCATGACTAGTAAATTTGTTATTCATGGTGAAACAGGTTAGATTTTGTACCAAACAACGACTTCGCATGACACATTTACATTCCCAATTTTCCACTTCGTGTCATAGCGCAACACCACAAAACATTTTCAATTTTCAGGCCAAAGACGCCTTCATGCCTGTGACACATAAAACTCCAAAGCGTGTCCACGTCGAAAGTCGCACTTTCACCACACATCTAAACCTGACATCACCGAATAGCATTTTTATTAAGTCCGCAACAACGTCGAAACACAACAACTACGAACATTGAAAAAACTATAATTTCAAATATTCAAGAAAATTGCCGACTTCAACAAAAGAAGAAAGTTTCAAGTAAAGGACAAAAATAAACACCCCGCACGTGTGACCCCCAGTAAGAGGATCCCAGAATCTATTTCAGTTACATATCCCCCATTCAACGTCCTCCATCCCTCAAGCAGTCATCTTGACCGCTACTTCATGGTCGCCATTTTTTTTTAAACACATGTTTCACACTAACCATTTAGGTTTTCACACAAATTTCACACAACGCCTTAATCACAACACAACATACATTAAACATTTTACATGTTAATTGATATCACATTAAAACAATTTGGTTAAGTCTTATATAGACTTTATAACGCGAAAGAGAAATCATTCTCTACATACCAGCATTTTGGACAAACGAAAATGTCATTTCACGTATTTCCAGCTTCTGAGAGTCATAAAAACACCGATGTTTACCAATGAGATATGACTTAGTTACACACCACAGTTGTAACCTTTCTTCAAAGGAGACAATTTTTGTTCAATTTTCCACTACCCAACATTTATCCAATCATTAATGACCTCTAATTATATTCTAATTTTTGTATAAAATCTTGAATAATTATTTTTACTTTTACCTTTCAATTATATAATCAAATTTTTAGGCCAACATGATTTTCAAAAAAAAAAAAAACTGTAATCAAATTTACTTTTATTTTTCATGATATTATTTTAACATTGCAAAACATTTAATTGTTTCAAAAATCATTTTCAATTCATTATTATACTTTTTATATATTACATGTTTTATTTTGTCCACTTTCACTTTTTTACCCGCCATTATATTTATATCTTTTTATTCACTATATTTTATATTTGTTTTAATAGCTTTATTATATGATAATTGTTATCATCAACTATCGGGCATCTACAACAATCGTTTTCAACAATCTTATTCTTTAACCAATTCCCTATATTTTTCATCACTATCTTTTCAGTCATTGCTTCACTTCATTGTAAAAAAACGACAGCACTGCTTGGCATTTTTTTTTAATTTCGTAATTTTAACAAACTCTTTGAACACAGTTCCCCAGATTTAAAAATCCCAAATTCTGGCCTGAACACGCTTCAAGAGTTTATTTCATTTCATCCGCAGAGCACATCACCAACGCATGCACAAAGCGTTCACTTTTTCAACCTTAATTTTTTTTCAGCTCTAGCGGACCACAATCAACCTTTGATTTCGAGTCAAGTCAGATCACTTACTGTCGCTAAAATTCCACTTATCGCATAGCTCTACCACCCCTTTCAATCATATTAATAAGCAACTTCTCTTCAACAACTTTTAACCCAATAACCCTACAATTGTGACAAAGCACTGTAACCCTTATATAGGATCACAAGTGAAACATTGCCTAGGAAGATGCTCAAGTCTTTATCCCCGCTTCGCACCTGGGTGTGATTATTTGGTTGCATGTGTAATACTTACAATTGCATATTCTTCAATTACTAACCCTTTACAACGCCCGCCAATATTCTCTTAGAATGTGAATTTTTACGTCATCATTTTATTTTAATCATCATTTTTTCAAAAAATCAAACAAAAATGTAATTTTCATATCACCTTTATATATCCAAACAAATCATCTTGTTATAGACCTTTTTAACCCTCTCAGTTTAAATTAATTAAAAGAAATTTTAATTACTTACCTGTTTTAGAGAGGCTTTACCCACTTTAACCCGGATAAACCTTTTCACTCCCGGGGCCCATCTATGTTAATTTAAGCCAACAACCCCATATTGTATATAACTTATAACAAGATTTTAATGTTGTATAATATAAACACATCTGTAAATGATTATACGCATTATTGACATGTGTCATTACATCATCATATGTATTGTACTTTGTACAAACTGAGGACAAATAAATAAAACTCTGTAATATAGATTAAGTGTTGAGCTAAGGAGATGGAAGTCACAAAACAACAAGGTCTAAAGATAGATTGGAAGCTGTCAGGACGGCGCCAGTAGAATGTCACCAGACGACCCACACTCTTCACATCTGGTGACATGCAAAACACCCTTTCTCAGAAAAGGTACGTAAAGCCCCCGTCCTAGCCAAAAATACAGTTAGTTCAGCATCTGCGTCTGCTCACGTCGGTTGTACTCCAGGTCCATTTCATCCATCATGTAGACCAGTAAGAAATCTTCTATCTCCCCATCTTTGGCTCCTAGCTCAACTTTTATCTGTTCACGGAACTTTCTTAGTGCAACTGTGTCTTCGTTTTTTTGTGTATGGACATTCCCAAGCTTTCCACTCTGCCTCGACCACGACTGCCTATACTTTTTGAGAAATTTTAAAGGTCTTCCAAGATGCAGAGAGGTACTGGAAAACTCCTTATCCTGACTGTTCCTCTCGGTCAACACAGTATTGCGAGAGTCAACAGTAACTCAACTCATTACAGTTAGTCGACAGGATTCTACAAGAGTCAACAGGACTTTACCTCATATATATATATATATATATATATATATATGAAAAAACAATAGAAAAAAAATAAAAGATATGTGGGTCAGGTTTTGATATTAAAAATAAAGAGGGCATATCCTGATAACGAGCACATGTCATTTTTAGATGGCAGAGCGCCATCTAGTGGAGCAAAAATAAACTAAACGTTTTTTAACTTGCTCCGTGATATTTGCCAACCTAATTTCGGACGGCGGTAGAATCTCAGAAATTATTTTCAAGGAAACTATGGACATAAGCTTATAGGACAGTATAATTAAATATAAATATTTGCATCGAACGATGCTTTTCCGCATACAATAAAGACAAGGCCAGTTAGGAAAAAAAATAATACAAAGCAATAACGCGCCATATGCAAAAATTGAATAAATGGAGGCACAAACCCCAAATCCAAAGCACAACCAATAACAATGTGATCAATTTATCGAAACAATCCATTCCCTCAGAAGCCATATCTCTACTATCCAAAGGCCTCAACTTTGTTCCTTGCCAGAATCTCGATATCCCTAGAACAATTGCATCAATAGAGACCTCAATCAAAAACCTTGCAGAATCAAACAAGGAAAAGATCCGAACAGAAGTCGTTCCTATTCTGAAAATCTGAATCGCCAGAACAAGACCAATATAAATCATGATGAAAGAAAAGCCATCAGTTTCTTAAAATAAAATAATAATATTATAATTTCTCCTTCAGACAAAGGTAAAAACACAGTGATAATGGACATAGCAGACTATGACAGCAAAATCCAAGCATTACTTCAAGACAAAGAAATAACGAACTGTTAACTATTAATCCTCTACAGAATATGATAAAAGATTTCAACAGAAATTTGAATAGAATAAAACGCACGCACAAATTAGACAACAAAGTTGTTGAAAAAATCAAAGCATCAAAATGTGATCTACCAATATTCTATGGTTTACCGAAAATTCATAAACCCAATAAACCACTTCGTCCCATAGTCTCATACACCGGTTCACCAATCTATCCATTAGCTAAATATCTCTCAACAATAATATCGCCGTTTCAGAAATTTCTCCCCCACACCGTTCAGAACGCCACATCAGTGGTAGAGATTATGCAAGGAATAGCGATACCCCAAAATTACCACATGGTTTCATTTGATGTTGAATATTTATACACGTCGATCCCACATAAGGAAGCCATTCAGTGAATTTTCAAAATTTATAGACACCAATCACAACTTAATTTAACAATTCCTAAAGAAGCACTTAACGAATTACTCGACTTATGTTTATCCTTCAGTTATTTCAGTTACAAAAAACAGCATTAAAAACAGATTAAAGGCCTTCCAATGGGCAACCCAATTTTTTCTGCCCTCGCCAATATTTATATGAATCATATTGACAGTATCATCATTTCAACCAAACATCTCAAAATAATAGCCTGGAAACGAAATTTTGATGACATCATTTGCATCAGTCAAAATAGCAACCTCGACAATATTCTAACCTTCCTCAACAGTTTAAAGCATTTTTAAACCTTTACATACGAAATAGAAAATAACAGTACTTTGGCATTCTTAGACATCAAGCTCACCAGAATAAATAGCAAAATAGAAACCAGTATATATAGAAAACCAACGCATACAGGCAAATATCTCAATTTTAATTAATTTTGGCCCCATTAATCATAAAATATCCGTTATAAAAACACTATCAAAAAGAATTTACACCCACTGCTCCTCAAATATTAAAACTAATAAAGCTGAACAAAACATATTTTACAATGAGATGAAAAATAATGAATATCCTTCAAATTTCATCAAGAAACATATTATATAAGCCCACCAACAGTCCTACAAACAATAGTGAAGAACCGAATAAATACTGTGCACTGCCATACAATTATGGCATTGAAAGAATAACAAGAATAATTAAAAATTACATATAAAAACCCGATACAAAACCACAGCTCTAATCTAAAAGAAATTTTACGCCATCCCAACACTACGCATAATAGCAAACATCAATTTAAATTAAACATAGTATATTGCATTCCATGCAAATCATGCCCTGCAACATACATAGGAGAAACCGGTAAAACTCTTGAAGAAAGAGTAAATCAACAAAAACAGCTTTTAAAAACCATAGCCCATTATCACTTTTAGTCGATCACGCACTCAAACAGGACCATATACCAAATTTGAAAAACAGAAATTATATATAACAACATTCAAGATAAACATTCAAGACTCTTTTTAAAAAGTTGGACCTCAATGAAAGATACCAACAGTATTAATAGAAAAATTGACATACCTCCGTTATATTTACAGTTCAATTCGATTTAAAATTATTTTATTATACTTATTAGAATTCATATATTATTTTTTAATTTTTATAAATGTACATATATAGTCTATTCTTATTAATATTTTTTGTGTGTATATATTTTAAATTTTATCCCCACAGAGTTGCAAATATTTATATATCGTCGCGTGAAGGCATCACGTGATGAACCAAAGCAGTTCAAAAACAAGAAAAGCCCTGACGAAGTTAGGCGTATAGCCTATTGAAATATTGGCATTTATATTAAATAAAATGTTTATTTTATTTTTGATCCAAATTATGCTATTCAAATAATATATATATATATATATATTAAAAATGGCATATCCTGACCAGGAGCACATGTGCTTTACAGAAGGCAGAGCGCCATCTGGTTGAACAGAAATCAACTAAACATTGATTTAGCCTGTTCCCTGATATTTGGCCAACCCAATTTCTTGATAAATCAAGAAAAGCCATCCACGAACGCGTTTCGCGCTTTTGGCGCTCGTCAGCGTGGAGTAGGCTGAACCATTGCGACCAAACAATATTTTTTTGATTCCAATGGCTTCCTGAAAAAACAAGGAAATTGGGTATTTAAGGCCAAATTTGCGTGAATACGCTTAGCACATTAAAAAACGAAAGAAAAAAAATAAAAGATAAAAAGATCAGGTGTTGAAATCAATATTAAAAATGGCATATCCTGACCAGGAGCACATGTGCTTTACAGAAGGCAGAGCGCATCTGGTGGAACAGAAATCAACTAAACATTGATTTAGCCTGTTCCCTGATATTTGGCCAACCCAATTTCTTGATAAATCAAGAAAAGCATCCACGAACGCGTTTCGCGCTTTTGGCGCTCGTCAGCGTGGAGTAGGCTGAACCATTGCGACCAAACAATATTTTTTGATCCCAATGGCTTCCTGAAAAAACAAGAAATGGGTATTTAAGGCCAAATTTGCGTAAATACGCTTAGCACATTAAAAAACGAAAGAAAAAGATAAAAGATAAAAAGATCAGGTGTTGAAATCAATATTAAAAATGGCATATCCTGACCAGGAGCACATGTGCTTTACAGAAGGCAGAGCGCCATCTGATGGAACAGAAATCAACTAAATATTGATTTAGCCTGTTCCCTGATATATATATATATATATATACAGGGTGATCCAAAAGTTCCGCACTATTTAAAAAATTAATAACCCCGCGAATATTTGCGCTAGAGCAATGCGGTAAACAATATTGTGTTCAGGATGCAATGGTAATTTTTATGGCAAATAATGAAAAATTCGAAATTAATTTTAATTACAATTTTATTTGGCAGATGGCGCTCTACCAGAATCAGAGATTCAGCGGCCAAATTGTTCGATAAATTGAAAAATATAACTGATCGACATGCATTTTTCCTTTTAAATACCAGGAAAGTACCCTAATAAAATCAAATAACAAATTAATAAAACACCACTTCGTCAAAAGTAGAAGAATTGTTTGACGCATTTTAAATACAATCAGAGATATGTGAAATAGGTAAATGCAAATTAAAAACATGTAGCTAAAAAAAATGATATTTTAGATACGGTTTGTTTTCGAAGATAATAAATTTCTATTTTTTTAAATTCAACTCTCTCTCAGTATCGATTATATTTATTTTAATTCATTTGAAAAATATGTATCTATCTCTGATAATTTATTTTAATCTGGAATGCAGTTGTTGTTGTTGTCGTGTCCAATAAAAGAGCCTCAGATGTCTCCATGCATCTCCATCACAGCAGCAGCAATGTCCACTATCTTGGGTGTGTAAAGCTGCTGCTCTGGGTCTATGTCAATTTTCTGCAAGGCTGCGGCCATTGCTGGGTATTCGACCATGTAGCCCAGTAAGAACTCTTCTATCTCCATCTTTCGCTCCTAGCTCAACTTTTATCTGTTCTCGGAACTTTCTTAGTGCAACTGTGTCTTCGTTTTTTTGTGTGGACATTCCTAAGCTTTCCACTCTGCCTCGACCACGACTGCCTGTACTTTGTGAGAACTGTAAAAGGTCTTCCAAGGTGCAGAGAGGTACTGGAAAACTCCCAATCCTGACTGTTCCTCTCGGTTTACACAGTTGTAGCGAGAGTCGACAGGGAACGCAGCACAGTTTAAGTCGACAGGATCTCATGACCATAGTTAGTCGACAAGATTCTACAAGAGGCTACCAGACCTGATCACCATTATTTACATTAAAATGAAAGTAGCGTCATGATATTTCTAATTTCAGGTATACATCCATACAATTTCCTAAAGATCGAACCATCATTTGGAAATTCATTTTAGAGGGTTACAAATTCATTTTGGATAACTGGAGAAAACAAATTCTATTGATGCCCTATAATTTTTTTATAGAAGTCAATGTTTTTCAAAATTCCGCTCTGTTCAGGTATTTATTTAATAGGTGTTGTATAAATAGAATGCTTAGTCCCCCCAGTTTGACAGTTCGATTTCATGTTATACAAGCTCTGAAAATATTTAAATAAATATATCTATATATTATAAAACAAAATAGGCATATCCTGACTGCTAACACGAGCTTTTTAGCTCTATTGGAACAGAAATAAACTAAACTCATTTTCTTGTTAAACCAAAAAAAAAATCCTAACACGAACGCGTTTCGGGCTGTTTGCTCTTCTTGATTTCTCAAGGAAAATGGATTGGCCAAATATCAAGGAACATGTTAAATCAATGCTTAGTTGATTTACGTTCCACTAGATGGCGCTCTGTCATCTAAAAAGCCATGTGAGCGGTCAAAATATGCTCCTATTTTGTCTTTAATATTAACACTTGACCTTTTTTGAAAATATATTTTCATTATTTTTACACACACTCATATATATATAGGGTGATCCAAAAGACCTGCACTCTTTTAAAAATTAATAACTGCGCTAGAGCAATGCGGTAAACACCATTGTGTTCAGGATGCAATGGTATTTTTATGGCAAATAATGAAAAATTCGAAATTGATTTTCGTTACAATTTTATTCGCCAGATGGCGCTCTACCAGAATCAGAGAATAAGCGGCCAAATTATTTGATAAATTGAAAAATATAACTGATCGATACGTATTTTCCTTTTTGAATTACCAGGAAAGAACCCTAATAATATCAAATAAACAAATTAATAAAACACCATTTCGCCAAAAGTAGAATAATTGGTTGACGATTTTTAAATACAATCAGAGATATGTAAAATAGGTAAATGCATATTAAAACATGTAGCAAAAAAAATTGATATTTTAGATACGGTTTGTTTTCGAAGATAATGAATTTCTATATATTTTTTAATTCAACTCTCTCTCATTATCGATTATATTTATTTTAATTCATTTAAAAATATGTATATCTCTAATATATTTAATGTCGTTGTTTTTGTTGTCGTGTTCAATAAAGAGTCTCAGATGTCTTCATTCATATCTATCACAGCAGCAGCAATGTCCACTATCTTGGGTGTGTAAAGCTGATGCTCTGGGTCTATGTCAATATTCTGCAAGGCTGCGGCCATTGCTGGGTATGAGAATATGTGGGTAGGTGTTAGTTCCACACCAGGACAGTTGTTGCATGTCCTATAGGTTATTGTGCCATCTGGATGTATTGTCATTCCTTTATGGTGTTTTTTTCTTAGTCTTGTTATAGTTTTTGTCATTTTTTTCTAAGAGTTTATTTCTCATTTTGATATTTTCTTATTTTTTGTTTAATTATCTTGCATTTTTACAAAGCATCAGCGTCAAATAATGGCATTTGTTCTTTCCTTTGGCTCAACTTTTTGGCTTCCATTGCCAATTCAAATTCCATTTCATTACCCCGATCCCAACATGGGAAGGAATCCATTGTAGAATGCAGTTATTCCCCAATGTTTCCTGTTGGGTAAGTAACAAGTGTATTTTATGTGTGATTATAGTATTGCCCTACTGATTTGCTTTTAGAGCGGATCTGGAGTCGCTGTATATTATAATTCCTTCTTCTTGATGCAGGGATGGTTGGTTAAGGCATTCATCAAGGGCTTTCCAGATAGCTGTCAGGTCACAAGTGAAGTTTGATGAAATGTCCTGCTCCTTCTTTGATTTTGATGTGTGTTTCGTCTTGCAGTATTATGCTAATTCCGGCCCCTCCATTACTCAGGGTAAGGTCTGAAGATCCATCTGTATATGCTGTTAAAGGGCGTGGCCTCGCATTTTTAATCAAGAATTTGTACTATGAGCACATAGCTGTTAATATTCCAAACACATCAGACCTCGAAGCCCATGGTATCAAAGTCTACCTCAATCAAAACAAATTCATCAACATATACAATATGTATCACCCTCCAAACAATAAACTTATTGATGATGGAAAATGGCTCAATTTCTTACAGACAACACTATTATTGTAGGTGACCTTAATGCCAAACATTAACATTGGGAATGGTCCACACCAAACCCAAAAGGCAAAATACTATCAAACATATTTGACGACAATGCTACCATGTGCTTAAATGATGGGAATCCTACCCACCATTCCTACAGGTATAATACTGCACAAACACTTGATATAAGTTTCTCCAGTTCTGACATTTTCCACAAATGCAAATGGCAAATATTAAAGAGTATTGGAAGTTATCATTTGCCTAATTTGTCAGAAATTAGCACAAAGACCAAAACCAGCTCAATTAAGAAAAATTCTGGTTCTTCAAAAAGGCTAATTGGATATCTTTCAAAAACACCATTATTAAAGCAGCCAAAGTTTCAATACGAATAGGTAATATTAAGAAATGGATTCCAAATTATACACACCAGGCAAAAAATATTCAAAAATTTATAACTAAAAGAAATGAACTACAAAAAATGCACCCAAAACTAAGCAAATTGTAGAACTGAAATTGTGAATGCAAAAAAAAAGATTATACGTAAATGTGAAAAGGGAAAATGGAAACAAACTTGTGAAAACCTGAACCCAAGAAACTCAAATACAAAACTTTAGAATTTGGCAAAACAAATTGACAGATCTCAGTCACAAACTGAAAAAAACAAATATGATTAAGAATACAGATGGTACCCCAGCAAATAATGACAAAAATTCTGCCAATCTTTTAGGTAATTCATATCAAATAAGTAGTTAAATCAAATTTGAAATAAAATATAAGAAAGCTGAAAAAAAGGCCCGAAAGATTCTTCAAGACTGTAAAAATGTCACCAACACTCATAATATTTTTCATGAAAAAAATCAATATGAAAGAGCTAGCTTATGCATTAGTAAACACTGACCTAAACAAGACTCCTGGGCCAGATGGAATCCATGGCCAAATGATATCAAACTTGGGCAAAATTGACAAAGAAATACATCTTCATATTTTGAATAACTCCTGGAAAACTGGAAAATTGCTTCTAGATTGGAAAACTGCAACAATAATTCCCTTTAAAAAACTTTAAAAATCTGCTGATGACCCTAAAAACTACCGACCTATCTCCCTCACAAGTATTTGCTGCAAACTAATGGAAAAAATATATACTCAGACAACTCACCTACCACCCCGACACAAGAAATCTCTTACCAGAAAACAATATGGATTTAGGAAAGGACATGGGACAATAGACCAACTTTTATTATTCACACAAAAGGTAAAAGATGCACAAAACAGAAAACCAACTAAGCACACCATAGCTGTCTTTTTAGACCTTACACAAGCTTTTGATAAGGTATGGAAAAACAAGTTAATCGCAAAAGTATACAAACATTTCAAAATGATGGAAAAGCTATCACTTGGATACATGATTACCTTAAAAATAGACACATCAGGGTCAACTATAATGGCACTCTATCAAAAATTTCAAATTGTATCAAGGATTACCACAAGGATACGTCCTTAGCCTAAATCTCTTCACCCTATTTATTGCAGGCATAGAAGAAACAAATTCACATAAAACCAATATTGGATTTCTCGCTGATGACATTTTTGTATGGAGCAGCAACACTAACTGGAAAAAAGCTGAAACGGATTTGAACAAGACTCTTCCCCACCTAGAAAAATTTGCTAATAAACATAAATTAGAATTTAACCCCCAAAAATCTGAAACTTGTCTTTTTACTACCGATAAAAACTATACAAAATAAGACCAACATTTATTCTGAAAGAACAACAATTGCAATATAATAAACATCCTAAATATCTCGGCTACACCCTAGCTCTCTGCTTAAGACCTTCTATTAATTTAAGGCATTCCCTAATACCACGCGCTTTCTTAGGGTACAATATGTTCAGTTTAATAACAATACTTTTAAAACTGCTACCTATATGGATACCCATATCCTCTAACCGAACCTAACTTCAGGGGATAGAGGTTCGAACATGAGCAGTGCTTTGACCTCAGGATCCCATTTGCCGACTCGAGCTTTAAGCTCGACTTCCCGAATAAAAGACTCGAGATCAACCCCATTAAACACTGACAAGTTGAGCATAGAGTTCACAAACATGATGAAGTACAAAAATAATATTAATAAACCACTCAAACAAAGAAAAAAACAGCACGTAAAAATTAGAGGAATTTACACGTGCAAACACCAGTAATCCTGGCAGGGCTTGCCAATGGCAAAAGTTACTTTGTACGGGTTAACACAAAATGCAATAAACTAGGGCCAAAAGTAATAGTAACTAAACACACAAAAAGCGTACACTCAAGAGCCAACAAAAAAGGGGAAATAATAACTCACAATTTGTTGAATAAAATTTCAAAAACACACACACACACACAGTACTTATATTTATTGTTGCGTTGGTAGGGATCGGACCGGGGTTACACAGATATGCGAGGAGATAGCCAGGCACGGGTAAAGCACGCAGAGAACACTTTAAGCGTCTCCACACGATAATCCACCACACTCCTCTCTCGCAATACCATAGCCCCCTTATATATATACAAACATGGCCACATTCGTCCAATGAGAAAGCGGGAGAGATTGGTTCACTATCAAGCGAAAACAAAATCCTTCCCACTAAAACCTGAGAAAAGATAAAAGAGTGCAAAAAATTGTCCGTATAATTTGACAACCACACAGCTATGCCAGAGTAGATGAAAATTGAAATTATTGATATTGAAAACTGTTGCTTATTTCTATAAAGAACTTCTAGCTATAGATATCCTCTAATTGAAGTATCTTCTCATTAAAGGCTTACAGTAAATGTCTTTACTAAAATCAGCATCAGCTTTGATTCAATTTCCACTTAATTATTAAACATAAGTTAACATTAAATTATTAATCAAACTTATATAGTCTCTTGTTATTTAAATGAATATTACTTTCATTTATCATTAAAATATTTTAAATACGTGGTAGAACTAAATCCTTGGCAATTGATTAAAATAAATTTTTCTGGTATAATGATTATACAATCATCAAACGACTGAAAAAATAAAATTAACTTTTATTTTAGTGTATATGAAACAACATTGTCACCGTTAGTGATCACAAGACTAAACATAGGTATTTTATCTATAATGTCTATCTGCACAATGTACTGTAACACCACACAATTAATTTGGCTAAATTTGAGTCACCACCTTGACTGGAATACTTATAACACCTTTCTTAATTCAGTATTATAATTAGTGAATTTTATTGTTTATTGTTTTTTTTTCCTAAACTAAAAAATTGAATAGATATAATACAATTTTTGACATTTGATTTGCCTTCAGCGATAAACCGACTAAAGTATTTCGATATTAAACCTGTTTGTCACTATCGGTACTATTGTCAAAGAAACACACATTTAATTTGTTTATATTTATTCATACTGGATCATAGAGCTAGCCTATAATCCAAATAATACCTTTCCTTTAATCAGTATTGCAATATAGAAGAAAACAATTTTTTTTTTCGATTTACGTTACTAAGAAAATATTTTGAAATTTCTTGATTATCCCTAATTTTAATAATTCAACACTAAGAGGAACGATGGTTGTTTAATGTTAGTACCTTCTCTAACTAATTGATTCAATATTTCAATTAGTTAAAGAAAAAAATTGAATATAAATAGGGAGATAAAAATTTTGAGAACTGACATCTTCATCATTATACAGACAACCATGTTTACTGAAGAGTCACAAAAAAATAATTTAGTTAAATTTAACTATATTACCATATGATCCTTGTCTATACTCCAACGGGAGCTTTTCATAGTTCAGTGACATAATTGATAAATTATTGTGATTTAGAAAACAGGTGGAAACCCCCCTTTTTTAATTCTCTCATTTTCAATAATATAATATTAATTAAAAGATTGTAATGGACAATACACATACATGCGCATAAGGACATACACACACTATGTCCCACAAGCCTCCTCGCACAACAAAAAACACTTTTTAAATTAACCTTATTATTTCTCCCAATCTCACTTTTAGTTTAAATTCATTTCATACATAACCCTAGATATAAGTATTTTGATATGAATTTGCTATGATAATATAATTACCATCTTTTATCAACCAATCAAATTATTTCGATCTTTCGCCTTAGTCTATTGGCACTAGCGCCAAAGAGTCGCACACAAATATTTTAATTGGATTTATTCATACTACCTTATAATTCAGGTCTATAATCCAATTTACTTTTTTTGTTGATCAGTGCTACAGTTTAAAATACCCCCCCCCCTTTTTTTTTCTTTCTTGTCCTTTACTAACGAAAAAAAAATTCAACTTTCTTTGGTTTTCTTTAATTTAAATTATTTGGTCCTAAAAAGCATGATTATTAAATGAAAAATGAAATATGGATAACAATGTTATTACTGGTTTTGTTCGATCGACCAATGTAGTAATATTAAAATAAACTTGATATATGAATGAGTTTTTAAATGTACTCATAATATAAATTTTAAAAAAGACAAATATATTGATATGTTTTATTATAAATTCACACCTTGTTACTATATGTTGATTGTGATTAGAACTGCCTGAAACTTGTCATTGGACATATATACAAATATTTAAGAATACACATGGTGTATTCACACATGATTGCTCCTTTTAAGAAAAGTTCTTAATTTTGATTACAGTGAGGAAAAGTCACACACACAAGAATATGTACACACATACTCTAATTGTCACATACTCTTTAGAAAATACACATAAACACACACACAAAAACACATACAACACACACATATAAAAACTAACATACACACACAGTATCATAATTCCAAGCACCCACAAAAAAAGCAAAATTTTATAAATTTTAAAATCTTTTTCCACTTTTTATTTTAGTTTGAAAAAAAAAATTAAATTACTTTATAAAAATTAATTTGTTTTTCTAATTAACTTTAAATTGTTTGATAAAAAGATTACATGGTTCTGTATGGACATTCCCAAGCTTTCCACTCTGCCTCGACCACGACTGCCTGTACTTTGTGAGAACTTTTAAAGGTCTTCCAAGGTGCAGAGAGGTACTGGAAAACTCCTTATCCTGACTGTTCCTTTCGGTCAACACAGTATTGCGAGAGTCAACAGTAACTCAACTCATTAAAGTTAGTCGACAGGATTCTACAAGAATCAACAGGACTTCACTCTCACTCCGATCATCACATAGTTTAAGTCGACTGGATACCTCACCACATCACATTTATAGTCGACAGGATGACCAAAACGAAGAATGACACAACGAAGAGGTAAGAAGACTGTTCAGATAGGAAGCGAGAAAGAGCAAAGATGGAGGAACAAACCGACCATTCAAACGAAAAGACCAAGCAATCTCTTCCCCAACAAGAGATATTTAGGGAAGACACGACGCCCCAAGGGACCTCCGCAGACCCCTAACAGACCGCCAACGCCGGGAGCAAGCTGTCAACCCCTCAACGACACAGCCGAAAATCCCACAAGACATGGAAACCGAGCAGCGATGTGGCCCAAACCCTGTGACAAGTTCTACACCTTCGACCTGACATCACCGAAACAATGCTCAAGGCAACAAGCCACAAACAACTTTCCATAAGTGGACATGGAGCGACTTCCACGACAGCAAGACGACCACCAAAGACCAAGTCTCCTGACTGAACAATCATCACACAATTGTAATTGTTTTTAATTGCAAAAATCGAAATATACAATATTTTCTAAATCACAACTATAAAAATAACTGTACTGCCCCAAAACAAGTTAAAAATCCAACATAGTCACACTCCCTCGTCCTTTCCTTTTACATGCATATTAAATCATCAACAAATCTCTCTCAACAAACGTTTCAACATCCCCCCGCACACTATCTCCAATTGGCACAATTTTTAGTGGCGCGACTTAACACACAAATCAAATTTCGAGCACACAAGCTCCATATCGTCCACTAAATTGTAATAAAAATTTTCACATTGAACGTGCCGCATTCACAACAGCCAAAATTTCCGATGTTTTCATATACCCACCACCATGACTAGTAAATTTGTTATTCATGGTGAAACAGGTTAGATTTTGTACAAACAACGACTTCGCATGACACATTTTACATTCCCAATTTTTTCCACTTCGTGTCATCGCGCACACCACAAAACATTTTCAATTTTCAGGCCAAAGACGCCTTCATGCCTGTGACACATAAAACTCCAAAGCGGTCCACGTCGAAAGTCGCACTTTCACCACACATCAAACCTGACATCACCGAATAGCATTTTTATTAATCCGCAACAACGTCGAAACACAACAACTACGAACATTGAAAAAACTATAATTTCAAATATTCAAGAAAATTGCCGACTTCAACAAAAGAAAAGTTTCAAGTAAAGGACAAAAATAAACACCCCGCACGTGTGACCCCCAGTAAGAGGATCCCAGAATCTATTTCAGTTACATATCCCCCATTCAACGTCCTCCATCCTCCAAGCAGTCATTCTTGACCGCTACTTCATGTCGCCATTTTTTTTAAACACATGTTTCACACTAACCATTTAGGTTTTCACACAAATTTCACACAACGCCTTAATCACAACACAACATACATTAAACATTTTACATGTTAATTGATATCACATTAAAACAATTTGGTTAAGTCTTATATAGACTTTATAACGCGAAAGAGAAATCATTCTCTACATACCAGCATTTTGGACAAACGAAAATGTCATTTCACGTATTTCCAGCTTCTGAGAGTCATAAAAACACCGATGTTTACCAATGAGATATGACTTAGTTACACACCAGTTTAACCTTTCCAAAGGAGACAATTTTTGTTCAATTTTCCACTACCCAACATTTATCCAATCATTAATGACCTCTAATTATATTCTAATTTTTGTATAAAATCTTGAATAATTATTTTACTTTTACCTTTCAATTATATAATCAAATTTTTAGGCCAACATGATTTTCAAAAAAAAAAAACTGTAATCAAATTTACTTTTATTTTTCATGATATTATTTTAACATTGCAAAACATTTAATTGTTTCAAAAATCATTTTCAATTCATTATTATACTTTTTATATATTACATGTTTTATTTTGTCCACTTTCACTTTTTACCCGCCATTATATTTATATCTTTTTATTCACTATATTTTATATTTGTTTTAATAGCTTTATTATATGATAATTGTTATCATCAACTATCGGCATCTACAACAATCGTTTTCAACAATCTTATTCTTTAACCAATTCCCTATATTTTTCATCACTATCTTTTCAGTCATTGCTTCATCATTGTAAAAAAACGACAGCACTGCTTGGCATTTTTTTTTTAATTTCGTAATTTTAACAAACTCTTTGAACACAGTTCCCCAGATTTAAAAATCCCAAATTCTGGCCTGAACACGCTTCAAGAGTTTATTTCATTCATCCGCAGAGCACATCACCAACGCATGCACAAAGCGTTCACTTTTTTCAACCTTAATTTTTTTTCAGCTCTAGCGGACCACAATCAACCTTTGATTTCGAGTCAAGTCAGATCACTTACTGTCGCTAAAATTCCACTTATCGCATAGCTCTACCACCCCTTTCAATCATATTAATAAGCAACTTCTCTTCAACAACTTTTAACCCAATAACCCTACAATTGTGACAAAGCACTGTAACCCTTATATAGGATCACAAGTGAAACATTGCCTAGGAAGATGCTCAAGTCTTTATCCCCGCTTCGCACCTGGGTGATTATTTGGTTGCATGTGTAATACTTACAATTGCATATTCTTCAATTACTAACCCTTTACAACGCCCGCCAATATTCTCTTAGAATGTGAATTTTTTACGTCATCATTTTATTTTAATCATCATTTTTTCAAAAAATCAAACAAAAATGTAATTTTCATATCACCTTTATATATCCAAACAAATCATCTTGTTATAGACCTTTTTAACCCTCTCAGTTTAAATTAATTAAAGAAATTTTAATTACTTACCTGTTTTAGAGAGGCTTTACCCACTTTAACCCGGATAAACCTTTTCACTCCCGGGGCCCATCTATGTTAATTTAAGCCAACAACCCCATATTGTATATAACTTATAACAAGATTTTAATGTTGTATAATATAAACACATCTGTAAATGATTATACGCATTATTGACATGTGTCATTACATCATCATATGTATTGTACTTTGTACAAACTGAGGACAAATAAATAAAACTCTGTAATATAGATTAAGTGTTGAGCTAAGGAGATGGAAGTCACAAAACAACAAGGTCTAAAGATAGATTGGAAGCTGTCAGGACGGCGCCAGTAGAATGTCACCAGACGACCCACACTCTTCACACTGGTGACATGCAAAACACCCTTTCTCAGAAAAGGTACGTAAAGCCCCGTCCTAGCCAAAAATACAGTTAGTTCAGCATCTGCGTCTGCTCACGTCGGTTGTACTCCAGGTCCATTTCATCCATCATGTAGACCAGTAAGAAATCTTCTATCTCCCCATCTTTGGCTCCTAGCTCAACTTTTATCTGTTCACGGAACTTTCTTAGTGCAACTGTGTCTTCGTTTTTTTGTGTATGGACATTCCCAAGCTTTCCACTCTGCCTCGACCACGACTGCCTATACTTTTTGAGAAATTTTAAAGGTCTTCCAAGATGCAGAGAGGTACTGGAAAACTCCTTATCCTGACTGTTCCTCTCGGTCAACACAGTATTGCGAGAGTCAACAGTAACTCAACTCATTACAGTTAGTCGACAGGATTCTACAAGAGTCAACAGGACTTTACCACATATATATATATATATATATATGAAAAAACAATAGAAAAAAAATAAAAGATATGTGGGTCAGGTTTTGATATTAAAAATAAAGAGGGCATATCCTGATAACGAGCACATGTCATTTTTAGATGGCAGAGCGCCATCTAGTGGAGCAAAAATAAACTAAACGTTTTTTAACTTGCTCCGTGATATTTGCCAACCTAATTTCGGACGGCGGTAGAATCTCAGAAATTATTTTCAAGGAAACTATGGACATAAGCTTATAGGACAGTATAAATATATAAATATTTGCATCGAACGATGCTTTTCCGCATACAATAAAGACAAGGCCAGTTAGGAAAAAAAATAATACAAAGCAATAACGCGCCATATGCAAAAATTGAATAAATGGAGGCACAAACCCCAAATCCAAAGCACAACCAATAACAATGTGATCAATTTATCGAAACAATCCATTCCCTCAGAAGCCATATCTCTACTATCCAAAGGCCTCAACTTTGTTCCTTGCCAGAATCTCGATATCCCTAGAACAATTGCATCAATAGAGACCTCAATCAAAAACCTTGCAGAATCAAACAAGGAAAAGATCCGAACAGAAGTCGTTCCTATTCTGAAAAATCTGAATCGCCAGAACAAGACCAATATAAATCATGATGAAAGAAAAGCCATCAGTTTCTTAAAATAAAATAATAATATTATAATTTCTCCTTCAGACAAAGGTAAAAACACAGTGATAATGGACATAGCAGACTATGACAGCAAAATCCAGCAATTACTTCAAGACAAAGAAATATACGAACTGTTAACTATTAATCCTCTACAGAATATGATAAAAGATTTCAACAGAAATTTGAATAGAATAAAACGCACACACAAATTAGACAACAAAGTTGTTGAAAAAATCAAAGCATCAAAATGTGATCTACCAATATTATGGTTTACCGAAAATTCATAAACCCAATAAACCACTTCGTCCCATAGTCTCATACACCGTTCACCAATCTATCCATTAGCTAAATATCTCTCAACAATAATATCGCCGTTTCAGAAATTTCTCCCCCACACCGTTCAGAACGCCACATCAGTGGTAGAGATTATGCAAGGAATAGCGATACCCAAAAATTACCACATGGTTTCATTTGATGTTGAATATTTATACACGTCGATCCCACATAAGGAAGCCATCAGTGAATTTTCAAAATTTATAGACACCAATCCACAACTTAATTTAACAATTCCTAAAGAAGCACTTAACGAATTACTCGACTTATGTTTATCCTTCAGTTATTTCAGTTACAAAAAACAGCATTAAAAACAGATTAAAGGCCTTCCAATGGGCAACCCAATTTTTTCTGCCCTCGCCAATATTTATATGAATCATATTGACAGTATCATCATTTCAACCAAACATCTCAAAATAATAGCCCTGGAAACGAAATTTTGTTGACATCATTTGCATCAGTCAAAATAGCAACCCTCGACAATATTCTAACCTTCCTCAACAGTTTAAAGCCATTTTTAACCTTTACATACGAAATAGAAAATAACAGTACTTTGGCATTCTTAGACATCAAGCTCACCAGAATAAATAGCAAATAGAAACCAGTATATATAGAAAACCAACGCATACAGGCAAATATCTCAATTTTAATTAATTTGGCCCCATTAATCATAAAATATCCGTTATAAAAACACTATCAAAAAGAATTTACACCCACTGCTCCTCAAATATTAAAACTAATAAAGCTGAACAAAACATATTTTACAATTGAGATGAAAAATAATGAATATCCTTCAAATTTCATCAAGAAACATATATATAAGCCCACCAACAGTCCTACAAACAATAGTGAAGAACCGAATAAATACTGTGCACTGCCATACAATTATGGCATTGAAAGAATAACAAGAATAATTAAAATTACAATATAAAAACCCGATACAAAACCACAGCTCTAATCTAAAAGAAATTTTACGCCATCCCAACACTACGCATAATAGCAAACATCAATTTAAATTAAACATAGTATATTGCATTCCATGCAAATCATGCCCTGCAACATACATAGGAGAAACCGGTAAAACTCTTGAAGAAAGAGTAAATCAACAAAAAACAGCTTTTAAAAACCATAGCCCATTATCACTTTTAGTCGATCACGCACTCAAACAGGACCATATACCAAATTTTGAAAAAACAGAAATTATATATAACAACATTCAAGATAAACATTCAAGACTCTTTTTAAAAAGTTGGACCTCAATGAAAGATACCAACAGTATTAATAGAAAAATTGACATACCTCCGTTATATTTACAGTTCAATTCGATTTAAAATTATTTTATTATACTTATTAGAATTCATATATTATTTTTTAATTTTTATAAATGTACATATATAGTCTATTCTTATTAATATTTTTTGTGTGTATATATTTTAAATTTTATCCCCACAGAGTTGCAAATATTTATATATCGTCGCGTGAAGGCATCACGTGATGAACCAAAGCAGTTCAAAAACAAGAAAAGCCCTGACGAAGTTAGGCGTATAGCCTATTGAAATATTGGCATTTATATTAAATAAAATGTTTATTTTATTTTTGATCCAAAATATGCTATTCAAATAATATATATATATATATATATTAAAAATGGCATATCCTGACCAGGAGCACATGTGCTTTACAGAAGGCAGAGCGCCATCTGGTTGAACAGAAATCAACTAAACATTGATTTAGCCTGTTCCCTGATATTTGGCCACCCAATTTCTTGATAAATCAAGAAAAGCCATCCACGAACGCGTTTCGCGCTTTTGGCGCTCGTCAGCGTGGAGTAGGCTGAACCATTGCGACCAAACAATATTTTTTGATCCCAATGGCTTCCTGAAAAAACAAGAAATGGGTATTTAAGGCCAAATTTGCGTGAATACGCTTAGCACATTAAAAAACGAAAGAAAAAAATAAAAGATAAAAAGATCAGGTGTTGAAATCAATATTAAAAATGGCATATCCTGACCAGGAGCACATGTGCTTTACAGAAGGCAGAGCGCCATCTGGTGGAACAGAAATCAACTAAACATTGATTTAGCCTGTTCCCTGATATTTGGCCAACCCAATTTCTTGATAAATCAAGAAAAGCCATCCACGAACGCGTTTCGCGCTTTTGGCGCTCGTCAGCGTGGAGTAGGCTGAACCATTGCGACCAAACAATATTTTTTGATCCCAATGGCTTCCTGAAAAAACAAGAAATGGGTATTTAAGGCCAAATTTGCGTAAATACGCTTAGCACATTAAAAAACGAAAGAAAAAAGATAAAAGATAAAAAGATCAGGTGTTGAAATCAATATTAAAAATGGCATATCCTGACCAGGAGCACATGTGCTTTACAGAAGGCAGAGCGCCATCTGATGGAACAGAAATCAACTAAATATTGATTTAGCCTGTTCCCTGATATATATATATATATATACAGGGTGATCCAAAAGTTCCGCACTATTTAAAAAATTAATAACTCCGCGAATATTTGCGCTAGAGCAATGCGGTAAACAATATTGTGTTCAGGATGCAATGGTAATTTTTATGGCAAATAATGAAAAATTCGAAATTAATTTTAATTACAATTTTATTTGGCAGATGGCGCTCTACCAGAATCAGAGATTCAGCGGCCAAATTGTTCGATAAATTGAAAAATATAACTGATCGACATGCATTTTTCCTTTTAAATACCAGGAAAGTACCCTAATAAAATCAAATAACAAATTAATAAAACACCACTTCGTCAAAAGTAGAATAATTGTTTGACGCATTTTAAATACAATCAGAGATATGTGAAATAGGTAAATGCAAATTAAAACATGTAGCTAAAAAAAATGATATTTTAGATACGGTTTGTTTTCGAAGATAATAAATTTCTATTTTTTTTAAATTCAACTCTCTCTCAGTATCGATTATATTTATTTTAATTCATTTGAAAAATATGTATCTATCTCTGATAATTTATTTTAATCTGGAATGCAGTTGTTGTTGTTGTCGTGTCCAATAAAGAGCCTCAGATGTCTCCATGCATCTCCATCACAGCAGCAGCAATGTCCACTATCTTGGGTGTGTAAAGCTGCTGCTCTGGGTCTATGTCAATTTTCTGCAAGGCTGCGGCCATTGCTGGGTATTCGACCATGTAGCCCAGTAAGAACTCTTCTATCTCCATCTTTCGCTCCTAGCTCAACTTTTATCTGTTCTCGGAACTTTCTTAGTGCAACTGTGTCTTCGTTTTTTGTGTGGACATTCCTAAGCTTTCCACTCTGCCTCGACCACGACTGCCTGTACTTTGTGAGAACTGTAAAAGGTCTTCCAAGGTGCAGAGAGGTACTGGAAAACTCCCAATCCTGACTGTTCCTCTCGGTTTACACAGTGTAGCGAGAGTCGACAGGGAACGCAGCACAGTTTAAGTCGACAGGATCTCATGACCATAGTTAGTCGACAAGATTCTACAAGAGGCTACCAGACCTGATCACCATTATTTACATTAAAATGAAAGTAGCGTCATGATATTTCTAATTTTCAGGTATACATCCATACAATTTCCTAAAGATCGAACCATCATTTGGAAATTCATTTTAGAGGGTTACAAATTCATTTTGGATAACTGGAGAAAACAAATTCTATTGATGCCCTATAATTTTTTATAGAAGTCAATGTTTTTCAAAATTCCGCTCTGTTCAGGTATTTATTTAATAGGTGTTGTATAAATAGAATGCTTAGTCCCCCAGTTTGACATGTCGATTTCATGTTATACAAGCTCTGAAAATATTTAAATAAATATATCTATATATTATAAAACAAAATAGGCATATCCTGACTGCTAACACGAGCTTTTTAGCTCTATTGGAACAGAAATAAACTAAAACTCATTTTCTTGTTAAACAAAAAAAAAATCCTAACACGAACGCGTTTCGGGCTGTTTGCTCTTCTTGATTTCTCAAGAAAATGGATTGGCCAAATATCAAGGAACATGTTAAATCAATGCTTAGTTGATTTACGTTCCACTAGATGGCGCTCTGTCATCTAAAAAGCCCATGTGAGCGGTCAAAATATGCTCCTATTTTGTCTTTAATATTAACACTTGACCTTTTTTGAAAATATATTTTCATTATTTTTACACACACTCATATATATATAGGGTGATCCAAAAGACCTGCACTCTTTTAAAAATTAATAACTGCGCTAGAGCAATGCGGTAAACACCATTGTGTTCAGGATGCAATGGTATTTTTATGGCAAATAATGAAAAATTCGAAATTGATTTTCGTTACAATTTTATTCGCCAGATGGCGCTCTACCAGAATCAGAGAATAAGCGGCCAAATTATTTGATAAATTGAAAAATATAACTGATCGATACGTATTTTTCCTTTTTGAATACCAGGAAAGAACCCTAATAATATCAAATAACAAATTAATAAAACACCATTTCGCCAAAAGTAGAATAATTGGTTGACGATTTTTAAATACAATCAGAGATATGTAAAATAGGTAAATGCATATTAAAACATGTAGCAAAAAAAATTGATATTTTAGATACGGTTTGTTTTCGAAGATAATGAATTTCTATATATTTTTTAATTCAACTCTCTCTCATTATCGATTATATTTATTTTAATTCATTTAAAAATATGTATTTATCTCTAATATATTTAATGTCGTTGTTTTTGTTGTCGTGTTCAATAAAGAGTCTCAGATGTCTTCATTCATATCTATCACAGCAGCAGCAATGTCCACTATCTTGGGTGTGTAAAGCTGATGCTCTGGGTCTATGTCAATATTCTGCAAGGCTGCGGCCATTGCTGGGTATGAGAATATGTGGGTAGGTGTTAGTTCCACACCAGGACAGTTGTTGCATGTCCTATAGGTTATTGTGCCATCTGGATGTATTGTCATTCCTTTATGGTGTTTTTTCTTAGTCTTGTTATAGTTTTTGTCATTTTTTTCTAAGAGTTTATTTCTCATTTTGATATTTTCTTATTTTTTGTTTAATTATCTTGCATTTTTACAAAGCATCAGCGTCAAATAATGGCATTTGTTCTTTCCTTTGGCTCAACTTTTTGGCTTCCATTGCCAATTCAAATTCCATTTCATTACCCCCGATCCCAACATGGGAAGGAATCCATTGTAGAATGCAGTTATTCCCCAATGTTTCCTGTTGGGTAAGTAACAAGTGTATTTTTATGTGTGATTATAGTATTGCCCTACTGATTTGCTTTTAGAGCGGATCTGGAGTCGCTGTATATTATAATTCCTTCTTCTTGATGCAGGGATGGTTGGTTAAGGCATTCATCAAGGGCTTTCCAGATAGCTGTCAGGTCACAAGTGAAGTTTGATGAAATGTCCTGCTCCTTCTTTGATTTTGATGTGTGTTTCGTCTTGCAGTATTATGCTAATTCCGGCCCCTCCATTACTCAGGGTAAGGTCTGAAGATCCATCTGTATATGCTGTTAAAGGGCGTGGCCTCGCATTTTTAATCAAGAATTTGTACTATGAGCACATAGCTGTTAATATTCCAAACACATCAGACCTCGAAGCCCATGGTATCAAAGTCTACCTCAATCAAAACAAATTCATCAACATATACAATATGTATCACCCTCCAAACAATAAACTTATTGATGATGGAAAATGGCTCAATTTCTTACAGACAACACTATTATTGTAGGTGACCTTAATGCCAAACATTAACATTGGGAATGGTCCACACCAAACCCAAAAGGCAAAATACTATCAAACATATTTGACGACAATGCTACCATGTGCTTAAATGATGGGAATCCTACCCACCATTCCTACAGGTATAATACTGCACAAACACTTGATATAAGTTTCTCCAGTTCTGACATTTTCCACAAATGCAAATGGCAAATATTAAAGAGTATTGGAAGTTATCATTTGCCTAATTTGTCAGAAATTAGCACAAAGACCAAAACCAGCTCAATTAAGAAAAATTCTGGTTCTTCAAAAAGGCTAATTGGATATCTTTCAAAAACACCATTATTAAAGCAGCCAAAGTTTCAATACGAATAGGTAATATTAAGAAATGGATTCCAAATTATACACACCAGGCAAAAAATATTCAAAAATTTATAACTAAAAGAAATGAACTACAAAAAATGCACCCAAAACTAAGCAAATTGTAGAACTGAAATTGTGAATGCAAAAATAAAAAGATTATACGTAAATGTGAAAAGGGAAAATGGAAACAAACTTGTGAAAACCTGAACCCAAGAAACTCAAATACAAAACTTTAGAATTTGGCAAAACAAATTGACAGATCTCAGTCACAAACTGAAAAAAAACAAATATGATTAAGAATACAGATGGTACCCCAGCAAATAATGACAAAAATTCTGCCAATCTTTTAGGTAATTCATATCAAATAAGTAGTTAAATCAAATTTGAAATAAAATATAAGAAAGCTGAAAAAAAGGCCCGAAAGATTCTTCAAGACTGTAAAAATGTCACCAACACTCATAATATTTTTCATGAAAAAAATCAATATGAAAGAGCTAGCTTATGCATTAGTAAACACTGACCTAAACAAGACTCCTGGGCCAGATGGAATCCATGGCCAAATGATATCAAACTTGGGCAAAATTGACAAAGAAATACATCTTCATATTTTGAATAACTCCTGGAAAACTGGAAAATTGCTTCTAGATTGGAAAACTGCAACAATAATTCCCTTTAAAAAACTTTAAAAATCTGCTGATGACCCTAAAAACTACCGACCTATCTCCCTCACAAGTATTTGCTGCAAACTAATGGAAAAAATATATACTCAGACAACTCACCTACCACCCCGACACAAGAAATCTCTTACCAGAAGAACAATATGGATTTAGGAAAGGACATGGGACAATAGACCAACTTTTATTATTCACACAAAAGGTAAAAGATGCACAAAACAGAAAACCAACTAAGCACACCATAGCTGTCTTTTTAGACCTTACACAAGCTTTTGATAAGGTATGGAAAAACAAGTTAATCGCAAAAGTATACAAACATTTCAAAATGATGGAAAAGCTATCACTTGGATACATGATTACCTTAAAAATAGACACATCAGGGTCAACTATAATGGCACTCTATCAAAAATTTCAAATTGTATCAAGGATTATCACAAGGATACGTCCTTAGCCTAATTCTCTTCACCCTATTTATTGCAGGCATAGAAGAAACAAATTCACATAAAACCAATATTGGATTTCTCGCTGATGACATTTTTCTATGGAGCAGCAACACTAACTGGAAAAAAGCTGAAACGGATTTGAACAAGACTCTTCCCCACCTAGAAAAATTTGCTAATAAACATAAATTAGAATTTAACCCCCAAAAATCTGAAACTTGTCTTTTTACTACCGATAAAAACTATACAAAATAAGACCAACATTTATTCTGAAAGAACAACAATTGCAATATAATAAACATCCTAAATATCTCGGCTACACCCTAGCTCTCTGCTTAAGACCTTCTATTAATTTAAGGCATTCCCTAATACCACGCGCTTTCTTAGGGTACAATATGTTCAGTTTAATAACAATACTTTTAAAACTGCTACCTATATGGATACCCATATCCTCTAACCGAACCTAACTTCAGGGGATAGAGGTTCGAACATGAGCAGTGCTTTGACCTCAGGATCCCATTTGCCGACTCGAGCTTTAAGCTCGACTTCCCGAATAAAGACTCGAGATCAACCCCATTAAACACTGACAAGTTGAGCATAGAGTTCACAAACATGATGAAGTACAAAAATAATATTAATAAACCACTCAAACAAAGAAAAAAACAGCACGTAAAAATTAGAGGAATTTACACGTGCAAACACCAGTAATCCTGGCAGGGCTTGCCAATGGCAAAAGTTACTTTGTACGGGTTAACACAAAATGCAATAAACTAGGGCCAAAAGTAATAGTAACTAAACACACAAAAAGCGTACACTCAAGAGCCAACAAAAAAGGGGAAATAATAACTCACAATTTGTTGAATAAAATTTTAAAAACACACACACACACACAGTACTTATATTTATTGTTGCGTTGGTAGGGATCGGACCGGGGTTACACAGATATGCGAGGAGATAGCCAGGCACGGGTAAAGCAAGCAGAGAACACTTTAAGCGTCTCCACACGATAATCCACCACACTCCTCTCTCGCAATACCATAGCCCCCTTATATATATACAAACATGGCCACATTCGTCCAATGAGAAAGCGGGAGAGATTGGTTCACTATCAAGCGAAAACAAAATCCTTCCCACTAAAACCTGAGATAAGATAAAAGAGTGCAAAAAATTGTCCGTATAATTTGACAACCACACAGCTATGCCAGAGTAGATGAAAATTGAAATTATTGATATTGAAAACTGTTGCTTATTTCTATAAAGAACTTCTAGCTATAGATATCCTCTAATTGAAGTATCTTCTCATTAAAGGCTTACAGTAAATGTCTTTACTAAAATCAGCATCAGCTTTGATTCAATTTCCACTTAATTATTAAACATAAGTTAACATTAAATTATTAATCAAACTTATATAGTCTCTTGTTATTTAAATGAATATTACTTTCATTTATCATTAAAATATTTTAAATACGTGGTAGAACTAAATCCTTGGCAATTGATTAAAATAAATTTTTCTGGTATAATGATTATACAATCATCAAACGACTGAAAAAATAAAATTAACTTTTATTTTAGTGTATATGAAACAACATTGTCACCGTTAGTGATCACAAGACTAAACATAGGTATTTTATCTATAATGTCTATCTGCACAATGTACTGTAACACCACACAATTAATTTGGCTAAATTTGAGTCACCACCTTGACTGGAATACTTATAACACCTTTCTTAATTCAGTATTATAATTAGTGAATTTTATTGTTTATTGTTTTTTTTTCCTAAACTAAAAATTGAATAGATATAATACAATTTTTGACATTTGATTTGCCTTCAGCGATAAACCGACTAAAGTATTTCGATATTAAACCTGTTTGTCACTATCGGTACTATTGTCAAAGAAACACACATTTAATTTGTTTATATTTATTCATACTGGATCATAGAGCTAGCCTATAATCCAAATAATACCTTTCCTTTAATCAGTATTGCAATATAGAAGAAAACAATTTTTTTTTTCGATTTACGTTACTAAGAAAATATTTTGAAATTTCTTGATTATCCCTAATTTTAATAATTCAACACTAAGAGGAACGATGGTTGTTTAATGTTAGTACCTTCTCTAACTAATTGATTCAATATTTCAATTAGTTAAAGAAAAAAATTGAATATAAATAGGGAGATAAAAATTTTGAGAACTGACATCTTCATCATTATACAGACAACCATGTTTACTGAAGAGTCACAAAAAAATAATTTAGTTAAATTTAACTATATTACCATATGATCCTTGTCTATACTCCAACGGGAGCTTTTCATAGTTCAGTGACATAATTGATAAATTATTGTGATTTAGAAAACAGGTGGAAACCCCCCTTTTTTAATTCTCTCATTTTCAATAATATAATATTAATTAAAAGATTGTAATGGACAATACACATACATGCGCATAAGGACATACACACACTATGTCCCACATGCCTCCTCGCACAACAAAAAACACTTTTTAAATTAACCTTATTATTTCTCCCAATCTCACTTTTAGTTTAAATTCATTTCATACATAACCCTAGATATAAGTATTTTGATATGAATTTGCTATGATAATATAATTACCATCTTTTATCAACCAATCAAATTATTTCGATCTTTCGCCTTAGTCTATTGGCACTAGCGCCAAAGAGTCGCACACAAATATTTTAATTGGATTTATTCATACTACCTTATAATTCAGGTCTATAATCCAATTTACTTTTTTTGTTGATCAGTGCTACAGTTTAAAATACCCCCCCCCCCTTTTTTTTCTTTCTTGTCCTTTACTAACGAAAAAAAAATTCAACTTTCTTTGGTTTTCTTTAATTTAAATTATTTGGTCCTAAAAAGCATGATTATTAAATGAAAAATGAAATATGGATAACAATGTTATTACTGGTTTTGTTCGATCGACCAATGTAGTAATATTAAAATAAACTTGATATATGAATGAGTTTTTAAATGTACTCATAATATAAATTTTAAAAAAGACAAATATATTGATATGTTTTATTATAAATTCACACCTTGTTACTATATGTTGATTGTGATTAGAACTGCCTGAAACTTGTCATTGGACATATATACAAATATTTAAGAATACACATGGTGTATTCACACATGATTGCTCCTTTTAAGAAAAGTTCTTAATTTTGATTACAGTGAGGAAAAGTCACACACACAAGAATATGTACACACATACTCTAATTGTCACATACTCTTTAGAAAATACACATAAACACACACACAAAAACACATACAACACACACATATAAAACTAACATACACACACAGTATCATAATTCCAAGCACCCACAAAAAAAGCAAAATTTTATAAATTTTAAAATCTTTTTCCACTTTTTATTTTAGTTTGAAAAAAAAAATTAAATTACTTTATAAAAATTAATTTGTTTTTCTAATTAACTTTAAATTGTTTGATAAAAAGATTACATGGTTCTGTATGGGACATTCCCAAGCTTTCCACTCTGCCTCGACCACGACTGCCTGTACTTTGTGAGAACTTTTAAAGGTCTTCCAAGGTGCAGAGAGGTACTGGAAAACTCCTTATCCTGACTGTTCCTTTCGGTCAACACAGTATTGCGAGAGTCAACAGTAACTCAACTCATTAAAGTTAGTCGACAGGATTCTACAAGAATCAACAGGACTTCACTCTCGGATCCCATCACATAGTTTAAGTCGACTGGATACCTCACCACATCACATTTATAGTCGACAGGATGACCAAAACGAAGAATGACACAACGAAGAGGTAAGAAGACTGTTCAGATAGGAAGCGAGAAAGAGCAAAGATGGAGGAACAAACCGACCATTCAAACGAAAAGACCAAGCAATCTCTTCCCCCAACAAGAGATATTTAGGGAAGACACGACGCCCCAAGGGACCTCCGCAGACCCGCTAACAGACCGCCAACGCCGGGAGCAAGCTGTCAACCCCTCAACGACACAGCCGAAAATCCCACAAGACATGGAAACCGAGCAGCGATGTGGCCCAAACCCTGTGACAAGTTCTACACCTTCGACCTGACATCACCGAAACAATGCTCAAGGCAACAAGCCACAAACAACTTTCCATAAGTGGACATGGAGCGACTTCCACGACAGCAAGACGACCACCAAAGACCAAGTCTCCTGACTGAACAATCATCACACAATTGTAATTGTTTTTAATTGCAAAAATCGAAATATACAATATTTTCTAAATCACAACTAGAAAAATAACTGTACTGCCCCAAAACAAGTTAAAAATCCAACATAGTCACACTCCCTCGTCCTTTCCTTTTACATGCATATTAAATCATCAACAAATCTCTCTCAACAAACGTTTCAACATCCCCCCGCATCACTATCTCCAATTGGCAACAATTTTTAGTGCGCGACTTAACACACAAATCCAAATTTCGAGCCACACAAGCTCCATATCGTCCACTAAACTTGTAATAAAAATTTTCACATTGAACGTGCCGCATTCACTAACAGCCAAAATTCTCGATGTGTTTCATATACCCACCACCCATGACTAGTAAATTTGTTTATTCATGGTGAAACAGGTTAGATTTTGTACCAAACAACGACTTCGCATGACACATTTACATTCCCAATTTTCCACTTCGTGTCATAGCGCAACACCACAAAACATTTTCAATTTTCAGGCCAAAGACGCCTTCATGCCTGTGACACATAAAACTCCAAAGCGTGTCCACGTCGAAAGTCGCACTTTCACCACACATCTAAACCTGACATCACCGAATAGCATTTTTATTAAGTCCGCAACAACGTCGAAACACAACAACTACGAACATTGAAAAAACTATAATTTCAAATATTCAAGAAAATTGCCGACTTCAACAAAAGAAGAAAGTTTCAAGTAAAGGACAAAAATAAACACCCCGCACGTGTGACCCCCAGTAAGAGGATCCCAGAATCTATTTCAGTTACATATCCCCCATTCAACGTCCTCCATCCCTCAAGCAGTCATCTTGACCGCTACTTCATGGTCGCCATTTTTTTTTAAACACATGTTTCACACTAACCATTTAGGTTTTCACACAAATTTCACACAACGCCTTAATCACAACACAACATACATTAAACATTTTACATGTTAATTGATATCACATTAAAACAATTTGGTTAAGTCTTATATAGACTTTATAACGCGAAAGAGAAATCATTCTCTACATACCAGCATTTTGGACAAACGAAAATGTCATTTCACGTATTTCCAGCTTCTGAGAGTCATAAAAACACCGATGTTTACCAATGAGATATGACTTAGTTACACACCACAGTTGTAACCTTTCTTCAAAGGAGACAATTTTTGTTCAATTTTCCACTACCCAACATTTATCCAATCATTAATGACCTCTAATTATATTCTAATTTTTGTATAAAATCTTGAATAATTATTTTTACTTTTACCTTTCAATTATATAATCAAATTTTTAGGCCAACATGATTTTCAAAAAAAAAAAAACTGTAATCAAATTTACTTTTATTTTTCATGATATTATTTTAACATTGCAAAACATTTAATTGTTTCAAAAATCATTTTCAATTCATTATTATACTTTTTATATATTACATGTTTTATTTTGTCCACTTTCACTTTTTTACCCGCCATTATATTTATATCTTTTTATTCACTATATTTTATATTTGTTTTAATAGCTTTATTATATGATAATTGTTATCATCAACTATCGGGCATCTACAACAATCGTTTTCAACAATCTTATTCTTTAACCAATTCCCTATATTTTTCATCACTATCTTTTCAGTCATTGCTTCACTTCATTGTAAAAAAACGACAGCACTGCTTGGCATTTTTTTTTAATTTCGTAATTTTAACAAACTCTTTGAACACAGTTCCCCAGATTTAAAAATCCCAAATTCTGGCCTGAACACGCTTCAAGAGTTTATTTCATTTCATCCGCAGAGCACATCACCAACGCATGCACAAAGCGTTCACTTTTTTCAACCTTAATTTTTTTTCAGCTCTAGCGGACCACAATCAACCTTTGATTTCGAGTCAAGTCAGATCACTTACTGTCGCTAAAATTCCACTTATCGCATAGCTCTACCACCCCTTTCAATCATATTAATAAGCAACTTCTCTTCAACAACTTTTAACCCCAATAACCCTACAATTGTGACAAAGCACTGTAACCCTTATATAGGATCACAAGTGAAACATTGCCTAGGAAGATGCTCAAGTCTTTATCCCCGCTTCGCACCTGGGTGTGATTATTTGGTTGCATGTGTAATACTTACAATTGCATATTCTTCAATTACTAACCCTTTACAACGCCCGCCAATATTCTCTTAGAATGTGAATTTTTACGTCATCATTTTATTTTAATCATCATTTTTTCAAAAAATCAAACAAAAATGTAATTTTCATATCACCTTTATATATCCAAACAAATCATCTTGTTATAGACCTTTTTAACCCTCTCAGTTTAAATTAATTAAAAGAAATTTTAATTACTTACCTGTTTTAGAGAGGCTTTACCCACTTTAACCCGGATAAACCATTTCACTCCCGGGGCCCATCTATGTTAATTTAAGCCAACAACCCCATATTGTATATAACTTATAACAAGATTTTAATGTTGTATAATATAAACACATCTGTAAATGATTATACGCATTATTGACATGTGTCATTACATCATCATATGTATTGTACTTTGTACAAACTGAGGACAAATAAATAAAACTCTGTAATATAGATTAAGTGTTGAGCTAAGGAGATGGAAGTCACAAAACAACAAGGTCTAAAGATAGATTGGAAGCTGTCAGGACGGCGCCAGTAGAATGTCACCAGACGACCCACACTCTTCACATCTGGTGACATGCAAAACACCCTTTCTCAGAAAAGGTACGTAAAGCCCCCGTCCTAGCCAAAAATACAGTTAGTTCAGCATCTGCGTCTGCTCACGTCGGTTGTACTCCAGGTCCATTTCATCCATCATGTAGACCAGTAAGAAATCTTCTATCTCCCCATCTTTGGCTCCTAGCTCAACTTTTATCTGTTCACGGAACTTTCTTAGTGCAACTGTGTCTTCGTTTTTTTGTGTATGGACATTCCCAAGCTTTCCACTCTGCCTCGACCACGACTGCCTATACTTTTTGAGAAATTTTAAAGGTCTTCCAAGATGCAGAGAGGTACTGGAAAACTCCTTATCCTGACTGTTCCTCTCGGTCAACACAGTATTGCGAGAGTCAACAGTAACTCAACTCATTACAGTTAGTCGACAGGATTCTACAAGAGTCAACAGGACTTTACCACATATATATATATATATATATATATGAAAAAACAATAGAAAAAAAATAAAAGATATGTGGGTCAGGTTTTGATATTAAAAATAAAGAGGGCATATCCTGATAACGAGCACATGTCATTTTTAGATGGCAGAGCGCCATCTAGTGGAGCAAAAATAAACTAAACGTTTTTTAACTTGCTCCGTGATATTTGCCAACCTAATTTCGGACGGCGGTAGAATCTCAGAAATTATTTTCAAGGAAACTATGGACATAAGCTTATAGGACAGTATAATTAAATATAAATATTTGCATCGAACGATGCTTTTCCGCATACAATAAAGACAAGGCCAGTTAGGAAAAAAAATAATACAAAGCAATAACGCGCCATATGCAAAAATTGAATAAATGGAGGCACAAACCCCAAATCCAAAGCACAACCAATAACAATGTGATCAATTTATCGAAACAATCCATTCCCTCAGAAGCCATATCTCTACTATCCAAAGGCCTCAACTTTGTTCCTTGCCAGAATCTCGATATCCCTAGAACAATTGCATCAATAGAGACCTCAATCAAAAACCTTGCAGAATCAAACAAGGAAAAGATCCGAACAGAAGTCGTTCCTATTCTGAAAAATCTGAATCGCCAGAACAAGACCAATATAAATCATGATGAAAGAAAAGCCATCAGTTTCTTAAAATAAAATAATAATATTATAATTTCTCCTTCAGACAAAGGTAAAAACACAGTGATAATGGACATAGCAGACTATGACAGCAAAATCCAGCAATTACTTCAAGACAAAGAAATATACGAACTGTTAACTATTAATCCTCTACAGAATATGATAAAAGATTTCAACAGAAATTTGAATAGAATAAAACGCACGCACAAATTAGACAACAAAGTTGTTGAAAAAATCAAAGCATCAAAATGTGATCTACCAATATTCTATGGTTTACCGAAAATTCATAAACCCAATAAACCACTTCGTCCCATAGTCTCATACACCGGTTCACCAATCTATCCATTAGCTAAATATCTCTCAACAATAATATCGCCGTTTCAGAAATTTCTCCCCCCACACCGTTCAGAACGCCACATCAGTGGTAGAGATTATGCAAGGAATAGCGATACCCCAAAATTACCACATGGTTTCATTTGATGTTGAATATTTATACACGTCGATCCCACATAAGGAAGCCATCAGTGAATTTTCAAAATTTATAGACACCAATCCACAACTTAATTTAACAATTCCTAAAGAAGCACTTAACGAATTACTCGACTTATGTTTATCCTTCAGTTATTTCAGTTACAAAAAACAGCATTAAAAACAGATTAAAGGCCTTCCAATGGGCAACCCAATTTTTTCTGCCCTCGCCAATATTTATATGAATCATATTGACAGTATCATCATTTCAACCAAACATCTCAAAATAATAGCCTGGAAACGAAATTTTGATGACATCATTTGCATCAGTCAAAATAGCAACCTCGACAATATTCTAACCTTCCTCAACAGTTTAAAGCCATTTTTAACCTTTACATACGAAATAGAAAATAACAGTACTTTGGCATTCTTAGACATCAAGCTCACCAGAATAAATAGCAAAATAGAAACCAGTATATATAGAAAACCAACGCATACAGGCAAATATCTCAATTTTAATTAATTTGGCCCCATTAATCATAAAATATCCGTTATAAAAACACTATCAAAAAGAATTTACACCCACTGCTCCTCAAATATTAAAACTAATAAAGCTGAACAAAACATATTTTACAATGAGATGAAAAATAATGAATATCCTTCAAATTTCATCAAGAAACATATATATAAGCCCACCAACAGTCCTACAAACAATAGTGAAGAACCGAATAAATACTGTGCACTGCCATACAATTATGGCATTGAAAGAATAACAAGAATAATTAAAAATTACAATATAAAAACCCGATACAAAACCACAGCTCTAATCTAAAAGAAATTTTACGCCATCCCAACACTACGCATAATAGCAAACATCAATTTAAATTAAACATAGTATATTGCATTCCATGCAAATCATGCCCTGCAACATACATAGGAGAAACCGGTAAAACTCTTGAAGAAAGAGTAAATCAACAAAAAACAGCTTTTAAAAACCATAGCCCATTATCACTTTTAGTCGATCACGCACTCAAACAGGACCATATACCAAATTTTGAAAAAACAGAAATTATATATAACAACATTCAAGATAAACATTCAAGACTCTTTTTAAAAAGTTGGACCTCAATGAAAGATACCAACAGTATTAATAGAAAAATTGACATACCTCCGTTATATTTACAGTTCAATTCGATTTAAAATTATTTTATTATACTTATTAGAATTCATATATTATTTTTTAATTTTTATAAATGTACATATATAGTCTATTCTTATTAATATTTTTTTGTGTGTATATATTTTAAATTTTATACCCACAGAGTTGCAAATATTTATATATCGTCGCGTGAAGGCATCACGTGATGAACCAAAGCAGTTCAAAAACAAGAAAAGCCCTGACGAAGTTAGGCGTATAGCCTATTGAAATATTGGCATTTATATTAAATAAAATGTTTATTTTATTTTTGATCCAAAATATGCTATTCAAATAATATATATATATATATATATATTAAAAATGGCATATCCTGACCAGGAGCACATGTGCTTTACAGAAGGCAGAGCGCCATCTGGTTGAACAGAAATCAACTAAACATTGATTTAGCCTGTTCCCTGATATTTGGCCAACCCAATTTCTTGATAAATCAAGAAAAGCCATCCACGAACGCGTTTCGCGCTTTTGGCGCTCGTCAGCGTGGAGTAGGCTGAACCATTGCGACCAAACAATATTTTTTGATCCCAATGGCTTCCTGAAAAAAACAAGAAATGGGTATTTAAGGCCAAATTTGCGTGAATACGCTTAGCACATTAAAAAACGAAAGAAAAAAATAAAAGATAAAAAGATCAGGTGTTGAAATCAATATTAAAAATGGCATATCCTGACCAGGAGCACATGTGCTTTACAGAAGGCAGAGCGCCATCTGGTGGAACAGAAATCAACTAAACATTGATTTAGCCTGTTCCCTGATATTTGGCCAACCCAATTTCTTGATAAATCAAGAAAAGCCATCCACGAACGCGTTTCGCGCTTTTGGCGCTCGTCAGCGTGGAGTAGGCTGAACCATTGCGACCAAACAATATTTTTTGATCCCAATGGCTTCCTGAAAAAACAAGAAATGGGTATTTAAGGCCAAATTTTCGTAAATACGCTTAGCACATTAAAAAACGAAAGAAAAAAAATAAAAGATAAAAAGATCAGGTGTTGAAATCAATATTAAAAATGGCATATCCTGACCAGGAGCACATGTGCTTTACAGAAGGCAGAGCGCCATCTGGTGGAACAGAAATCAACTAAATATTGATTTAGCCTGTTCCCTGATATATATATATATATATACAGGGTGATCCAAAAGTTCCGCACTATTTAAAAAATTAATAACTCCGCGAATATTTGCGCTAGAGCAATGCGGTAAACAATATTGTGTTCAGGATGCAATGGTAATTTTTATGGCAAATAATGAAAAATTCGAAATTAATTTTAATTACAATTTTATTTGGCAGATGGCGCTCTACCAGAATCAGAGATTCAGCGGCCAAATTGTTCGATAAATTGAAAAATATAACTGATCGACATGCATTTTTCCTTTTAAATACCAGGAAAGTACCCTAATAAAATCAAATAACAAATTAATAAAACACCACTTCGTCAAAAGTAGAATAATTGTTTGACGCATTTTAAATACAATCAGAGATATGTGAAATAGGTAAATGCAAATTAAAACATGTAGCTAAAAAAAATGATATTTTAGATACGGTTTGTTTTCGAAGATAATAAATTTCTATTTTTTTTAAATTCAACTCTCTCTCAGTATCGATTATATTTATTTTAATTCATTTGAAAAATATGTATCTATCTCTGATAATTTATTTTAATCTGGAATGCAGTTGTTGTTGTTGTCGTGTCCAATAAAGAGCCTCAGATGTCTCCATGCATCTCCATCACAGCAGCAGCAATGTCCACTATCTTGGGTGTGTAAAGCTGCTGCTCTGGGTCTATGTCAATTTTCTGCAAGGCTGCGGCCATTGCTGGGTATTCGACCATGTAGCCCAGTAAGAACTCTTCTATCTCCATCTTTCGCTCCTAGCTCAACTTTTATCTGTTCTCGGAACTTTCTTAGTGCAACTGTGTCTTCGTTTTTTGTGTGGACATTCCTAAGCTTTCCACTCTGCCTCGACCACGACTGCCTGTACTTTGTGAGAACTGTAAAAGGTCTTCCAAGGTGCAGAGAGGTACTGGAAAACTCCCAATCCTGACTGTTCCTCTCGGTTTACACAGTGTAGCGAGAGTCGACAGGGAACGCAGCACAGTTTAAGTCGACAGGATCTCATGACCATAGTTAGTCGACAAGATTCTACAAGAGGCTACCAGACCTGATCACCATTATTTACATTAAAATGAAAGTAGCGTCATGATATTTCTAATTTTCAGGTATACATCCATACAATTTCCTAAAGATCGAACCATCATTTGGAAATTCATTTTAGAGGGTTACAAATTCATTTTGGATAACTGGAGAAAACAAATTCTATTGATGCCCTATAATTTTTTATAGAAGTCAATGTTTTTCAAAATTCCGCTCTGTTCAGGTATTTATTTAATAGGTGTTGTATAAATAGAATGCTTAGTCCCCCAGTTTGACATGTCGATTTCATGTTATACAAGCTCTGAAAATATTTAAATAAATATATCTATATATTATAAAACAAAATAGGCATATCCTGACTGCTAACACGAGCTTTTTAGCTCTATTGGAACAGAAATAAACTAAACTCATTTTCTTGTTAAACCAAAAAAAAAATCCTAACACGAACGCGTTTCGGGCTGTTTGCTCTTCTTGATTTCTCAAGAAAATGGATTGGCCAAATATCAAGGAACATGTTAAATCAATGCTTAGTTGATTTACGTTCCACTAGATGGCGCTCTGTCATCTAAAAAGCCCATGTGAGCGGTCAAAATATGCTCCTATTTTGTCTTTAATATTAACACTTGACCTTTTTTGAAAATATATTTTCATTATTTTTACACACACTCATATATATATAGGGTGATCCAAAAGACCTGCACTCTTTTAAAAATTAATAACTGCGCTAGAGCAATGCGGTAAACACCATTGTGTTCAGGATGCAATGGTATTTTTATGGCAAATAATGAAAAATTCGAAATTGATTTTCGTTACAATTTTATTCGCCAGATGGCGCTCTACCAGAATCAGAGAATAAGCGGCCAAATTATTTGATAAATTGAAAAATATAACTGATCGATACGTATTTTTCCTTTTTGAATACCAGGAAAGAACCCTAATAATATCAAATAACAAATTAATAAAACACCATTTCGCCAAAAGTAGAATAATTGGTTGACGATTTTTAAATACAATCAGAGATATGTAAAATAGGTAAATGCATATTAAAACATGTAGCAAAAAAAATTGATATTTTAGATACGGTTTGTTTTCGAAGATAATGAATTTCTATATATTTTTTAATTCAACTCTCTCTCATTATCGATTATATTTATTTTAATTCATTTAAAAATATGTATCTATCTCTAATATATTTAATGTCGTTGTTTTTGTTGTCGTGTTCAATAAAGAGTCTCAGATGTCTTCATTCATATCTATCACAGCAGCAGCAATGTCCACTATCTTGGGTGTGTAAAGCTGATGCTCTGGGTCTATGTCAATATTCTGCAAGGCTGCGGCCATTGCTGGGTATGAGAATATGTGGGTAGGTGTTAGTTCCACACCAGGACAGTTGTTGCATGTCCTATAGGTTATTGTGCCATCTGGATGTATTGTCATTCCTTTATGGTGTTTTTTTCTTAGTCTTGTTATAGTTTTTGTCATTTTTTTCTAAGAGTTTATTTCTCATTTTGATATTTTCTTATTTTTTGTTTAATTATCTTGCATTTTTACAAAGCATCAGCGTCAAATAATGGCATTTGTTCTTTCCTTTGGCTCAACTTTTTGGCTTCCATTGCCAATTCAAATTCCATTTCATTACCCCCGATCCCAACATGGGAAGGAATCCATTGTAGAATGCAGTTATTCCCCAATGTTTCCTGTTGGGTAAGTAACAAGTGTATTTTATGTGTGATTATAGTATTGCCCTACTGATTTGCTTTTAGAGCGGATCTGGAGTCGCTGTATATTATAATTCCTTCTTCTTGATGCAGGGATGGTTGGTTAAGGCATTCATCAAGGGCTTTCCAGATAGCTGTCAGGTCACAAGTGAAGTTTGATGAAATGTCCTGCTCCTTCTTTGATTTTGATGTGTGTTTCGTCTTGCAGTATTATGCTAATTCCGGCCCCTCCATTACTCAGGGTAAGGTCTGAAGATCCATCTGTATATGCTGTTAAAGGGCGTGGCCTCGCATTTTTAATCAAGAATTTGTACTATGAGCACATAGCTGTTAATATTCCAAACACATCAGACCTCGAAGCCCATGGTATCAAAGTCTACCTCAATCAAAACAAATTCATCAACATATACAATATGTATCACCCTCCAAACAATAAACTTATTGATGATGGAAAATGGCTCAATTTCTTACAGACAACACTATTATTGTAGGTGACCTTAATGCCAAACATTAACATTGGGAATGGTCCACACCAAACCCAAAAGGCAAAATACTATCAAACATATTTGACGACAATGCTACCATGTGCTTAAATGATGGGAATCCTACCCACCATTCCTACAGGTATAATACTGCACAAACACTTGATATAAGTTTCTCCAGTTCTGACATTTTCCACAAATGCAAATGGCAAATATTAAAGAGTATTGGAAGTTATCATTTGCCTAATTTGTCAGAAATTAGCACAAAGACCAAAACCAGCTCAATTAAGAAAAATTCTGGTTCTTCAAAAAGGCTAATTGGATATCTTTCAAAAACACCATTATTAAAGCAGCCAAAGTTTCAATACGAATAGGTAATATTAAGAAATGGATTCCAAATTATACACACCAGGCAAAAAATATTCAAAAATTTATAACTAAAAGAAATGAACTACAAAAAATGCACCCAAAACTAAGCAAATTGTAGAACTGAAATTGTGAATGCAAAAATAAAAAGATTATACGTAAATGTGAAAAGGGAAAATGGAAACAAACTTGTGAAAACCTGAACCCAAGAAACTCAAATACAAAACTTTAGAATTTGGCAAAACAAATTGACAGATCTCAGTCACAAACTGAAAAAAAACAAATATGATTAAGAATACAGATGGTACCCCAGCAAATAATGACAAAAATTCTGCCAATCTTTTAGGTAATTCATATCAAATAAGTAGTTAAATCAAATTTGAAATAAAATATAAGAAAGCTGAAAAAAAGGCCCGAAAGATTCTTCAAGACTGTAAAAATGTCACCAACACTCATAATATTTTTCATGAAAAAAATCAATATGAAAGAGCTAGCTTATGCATTAGTAAACACTGACCTAAACAAGACTCCTGGGCCAGATGGAATCCATGGCCAAATGATATCAAACTTGGGCAAAATTGACAAAGAAATACATCTTCATATTTTGAATAACTCCTGGAAAACTGGAAAATTGCTTCTAGATTGGAAAACTGCAACAATAATTCCCTTTAAAAAACTTTAAAAATCTGCTGATGACCCTAAAAACTACCGACCTATCTCCCTCACAAGTATTTGCTGCAAACTAATGGAAAAAATATATACTCAGACAACTCACCTACCACCCCGACACAAGAAATCTCTTACCAGAAGAACAATATGGATTTAGGAAAGGACATGGGACAATAGACCAACTTTTATTATTCACACAAAAGGTAAAAGATGCACAAAACAGAAAACCAACTAAGCACACCATAGCTGTCTTTTTAGACCTTACACAAGCTTTTGATAAGGTATGGAAAAACAAGTTAATCGCAAAAGTATACAAACATTTCAAAATGATGGAAAAGCTATCACTTGGATACATGATTACCTTAAAAATAGACACATCAGGGTCAACTATAATGGCACTCTATCAAAAATTTCAAATTGTATCAAGGATTACCACAAGGATACGTCCTTAGCCTAAATCTCTTCACCCTATTTATTGCAGGCATAGAAGAAACAAATTCACATAAAACCAATATTGGATTTCTCGCTGATGACATTTTTGTATGGAGCAGCAACACTAACTGGAAAAAAGCTGAAACGGATTTGAACAAGACTCTTCCCCACCTAGAAAAATTTGCTAATAAACATAAATTAGAATTTAACCCCCAAAAATCTGAAACTTGTCTTTTTACTACCGATAAAAACTATACAAAATAAGACCAACATTTATTCTGAAAGAACAACAATTGCAATATAATAAACATCCTAAATATCTCGGCTACACCCTAGCTCTCTGCTTAAGACCTTCTATTAATTTAAGGCATTCCCTAATACCACGCGCTTTCTTAGGGTACAATATGTTCAGTTTAATAACAATACTTTTAAAACTGCTACCTATATGGATACCCATATCCTCTAACCGAACCTAACTTCAGGGGATAGAGGTTCGAACATGAGCAGTGCTTTGACCTCAGGATCCCATTTGCCGACTCGAGCTTTAAGCTCGACTTCCCGAATAAAAGACTCGAGATCAACCCCATTAAACACTGACAAGTTGAGCATAGAGTTCACAAACATGATGAAGTACAAAAATAATATTAATAAACCACTCAAACAAAGAAAAAAACAGCACGTAAAAATTAGAGGAATTTACACGTGCAAACACCAGTAATCCTGGCAGGGCTTGCCAATGGCAAAAGTTACTTTGTACGGGTTAACACAAAATGCAATAAACTAGGGCCAAAAGTAATAGTAACTAAACACACAAAAAGCGTACACTCAAGAGCCAACAAAAAAGGGGAAATAATAACTCACAATTTGTTGAATAAAATTTCAAAAACACACACACACACACAGTACTTATATTTATTGTTGCGTTGGTAGGGATCGGACCGGGGTTACACAGATATGCGAGGAGATAGCCAGGCACGGGTAAAGCACGCAGAGAACACTTTAAGCGTCTCCACACGATAATCCACCACACTCCTCTCTCGCAATACCATAGCCCCCTTATATATATACAAACATGGCCACATTCGTCCAATGAGAAAGCGGGAGAGATTGGTTCACTATCAAGCGAAAACAAAATCCTTCCCACTAAAACCTGAGAAAAGATAAAAGAGTGCAAAAAATTGTCCGTATAATTTGACAACCACACAGCTATGCCAGAGTAGATGAAAATTGAAATTATTGATATTGAAAACTGTTGCTTATTTCTATAAAGAACTTCTAGCTATAGATATCCTCTAATTGAAGTATCTTCTCATTAAAGGCTTACAGTAAATGTCTTTACTAAAATCAGCATCAGCTTTGATTCAATTTCCACTTAATTATTAAACATAAGTTAACATTAAATTATTAATCAAACTTATATAGTCTCTTGTTATTTAAATGAATATTACTTTCATTTATCATTAAAATATTTTAAATACGTGGTAGAACTAAATCCTTGGCAATTGATTAAAATAAATTTTTCTGGTATAATGATTATACAATCATCAAACGACTGAAAAAATAAAATTAACTTTTATTTTAGTGTATATGAAACAACATTGTCACCGTTAGTGATCACAAGACTAAACATAGGTATTTTATCTATAATGTCTATCTGCACAATGTACTGTAACACCACACAATTAATTTGGCTAAATTTGAGTCACCACCTTGACTGGAATACTTATAACACCTTTCTTAATTCAGTATTATAATTAGTGAATTTTATTGTTTATTGTTTTTTTTTCCTAAACTAAAAAATTGAATAGATATAATACAATTTTTGACATTTGATTTGCCTTCAGCGATAAACCGACTAAAGTATTTCGATATTAAACCTGTTTGTCACTATCGGTACTATTGTCAAAGAAACACACATTTAATTTGTTTATATTTATTCATACTGGATCATAGAGCTAGCCTATAATCCAAATAATACCTTTCCTTTAATCAGTATTGCAATATAGAAGAAAACAATTTTTTTTTTTCGATTTACGTTACTAAGAAAATATTTTGAAATTTCTTGATTATCCCTAATTTTAATAATTCAACACTAAGAGGAACGATGGTTGTTTAATGTTAGTACCTTCTCTAACTAATTGATTCAATATTTCAATTAGTTAAAGAAAAAAATTGAATATAAATAGGGAGATAAAAATTTTGAGAACTGACATCTTCATCATTATACAGACAACCATGTTTACTGAAGAGTCACAAAAAAATAATTTAGTTAAATTTAACTATATTACCATATGATCCTTGTCTATACTCCAACGGGAGCTTTTCATAGTTCAGTGACATAATTGATAAATTATTGTGATTTAGAAAACAGGTGGAAACCCCCCTTTTTTAATTCTCTCATTTTCAATAATATAATATTAATTAAAGATTGTAATGGACAATACACATACATGCGCATAAGGACATACACACACTATGTCCCACAAGCCTCCTCGCACAACAAAAAACACTTTTTAAATTAACCTTATTATTTCTCCCAATCTCACTTTTAGTTTAAATTCATTTCATACATAACCCTAGATATAAGTATTTTGATATGAATTTGCTATGATAATATAATTACCATCTTTTATCAACCAATCAAATTATTTCGATCTTTCGCCTTAGTCTATTGGCACTAGCGCCAAAGAGTCGCACACAAATATTTTAATTGGATTTATTCATACTACCTTATAATTCAGGTCTATAATCCAATTTACTTTTTTTGTTGATCAGTGCTACAGTTTAAAATACCCCCCCCCCCTTTTTTTTCTTTCTTGTCCTTTACTAACGAAAAAAAAATTCAACTTTCTTTGGTTTTCTTTAATTTAAATTATTTGGTCCTAAAAAGCATGATTATTAAATGAAAAATGAAATATGGATAACAATGTTATTACTGGTTTTGTTCGATCGACCAATGTAGTAATATTAAAATAAACTTGATATATGAATGAGTTTTTAAATGTACTCATAATATAAATTTTAAAAAAGACAAATATATTGATATGTTTTATTATAAATTCACACCTTGTTACTATATGTTGATTGTGATTAGAACTGCCTGAAACTTGTCATTGGACATATATACAAATATTTAAGAATACACATGGTGTATTCACACATGATTGCTCCTTTTAAGAAAAGTTCTTAATTTTGATTACAGTGAGGAAAAGTCACACACACAAGAATATGTACACACATACTCTAATTGTCACATACTCTTTAGAAAATACACATAAACACACACACAAAAACACATACAACACACACATATAAAAACTAACATACACACACAGTATCATAATTCCAAGCACCCACAAAAAAAGCAAAATTTTATAAATTTTAAAATCTTTTTCCACTTTTTATTTTAGTTTGAAAAAAAAAATTAAATTACTTTATAAAAATTAATTTGTTTTTCTAATTAACTTTAAATTGTTTGATAAAAAGATTACATGGTTCTGTATGGACATTCCCAAGCTTTCCACTCTGCCTCGACCACGACTGCCTGTACTTTGTGAGAACTTTTAAAGGTCTTCCAAGGTGCAGAGAGGTACTGGAAAACTCCTTATCCTGACTGTTCCTTTCGGTCAACACAGTATTGCGAGAGTCAACAGTAACTCAACTCATTAAAGTTAGTCGACAGGATTCTACAAGAATCAACAGGACTTCACTCTCGGATCCCATCACATAGTTTAAGTCGACTGGATACCTCACCACATCACATTTATAGTCGACAGGATGACCAAAACGAAGAATGACACAACGAAGAGGTAAGAAGACTGTTCAGATAGGAAGCGAGAAAGAGCAAAGATGGAGGAACAAACCGACCATTCAAACGAAAAGACCAAGCAATCTCTTCCCCAACAAGAGATATTTAGGGAAGACACGACGCCCCAAGGGACCTCCGCAGACCCGCTAACAGACCGCCAACGCCGGGAGCAAGCTGTCAACCCCTCAACGACACAGCCGAAAATCCCACAAGACATGGAAACCGAGCAGCGATGTGGCCCAAACCCTGTGACAAGTTCTACACCTTCGACCTGACATCACCGAAACAATGCTCAAGGCAACAAGCCACAAACAACTTTCCATAAGTGGACATGGAGCGACTTCCACGACAGCAAGACGACCACCAAAGACCAAGTCTCCTGACTGAACAATCATCACACAATTGTAATTGTTTTTAATTGCAAAAATCGAAATATACAATATTTTCTAAATCACAACTATAAAAATAACTGTACTGCCCCAAAACAAGTTAAAAATCCAACATAGTCACACTCCCTCGTCCTTTCCTTTTACATGCATATTAAATCATCAACAAATCTCTCTCAACAAACGTTTCAACATCCCCCCGCATCACTATCTCCAATTGGCAACAATTTTTAGTGCGCGACTTAACACACAAATCCAAATTTCGAGCCACACAAGCTCCATATCGTCCACTAAACTTGTAATAAAAATTTTCACATTGAACGTGCCGCATTCACTAACAGCCAAAATTCTCGATGTGTTTCATATACCCACCACCCATGACTAGTAAATTTGTTATTCATGGTGAAACAGGTTAGATTTTGTACCAAACAACGACTTCGCATGACACATTTACATTCCCAATTTTCCACTTCGTGTCATAGCGCAACACCACAAAACATTTTCAATTTTCAGGCCAAAGACGCCTTCATGCCTGTGACACATAAAACTCCAAAGCGTGTCCACGTCGAAAGTCGCACTTTCACCACACATCTAAACCTGACATCACCGAATAGCATTTTTATTAAGTCCGCAACAACGTCGAAACACAACAACTACGAACATTGAAAAAACTATAATTTCAAATATTCAAGAAAATTGCCGACTTCAACAAAAGAAGAAAGTTTCAAGTAAAGGACAAAAATAAACACCCCGCACGTGTGACCCCCAGTAAGAGGATCCCAGAATCTATTTCAGTTACATATCCCCCATTCAACGTCCTCCATCCCTCAAGCAGTCATCTTGACCGCTACTTCATGGTCGCCATTTTTTTTTAAACACATGTTTCACACTAACCATTTAGGTTTTCACACAAATTTCACACAACGCCTTAATCACAACACAACATACATTAAACATTTTACATGTTAATTGATATCACATTAAAACAATTTGGTTAAGTCTTATATAGACTTTATAACGCGAAAGAGAAATCATTCTCTACATACCAGCATTTTGGACAAACGAAAATGTCATTTCACGTATTTCCAGCTTCTGAGAGTCATAAAAACACCGATGTTTACCAATGAGATATGACTTAGTTACACACCACAGTTGTAACCTTTCTTCAAAGGAGACAATTTTTGTTCAATTTTCCACTACCCAACATTTATCCAATCATTAATGACCTCTAATTATATTCTAATTTTTGTATAAAATCTTGAATAATTATTTTTACTTTTACCTTTCAATTATATAATCAAATTTTTAGGCCAACATGATTTTCAAAAAAAAAAAAACTGTAATCAAATTTACTTTTATTTTTCATGATATTATTTTAACATTGCAAAACATTTAATTGTTTCAAAAATCATTTTCAATTCATTATTATACTTTTTATATATTACATGTTTTATTTTGTCCACTTTCACTTTTTTACCCGCCATTATATTTATATCTTTTTATTCACTATATTTTATATTTGTTTTAATAGCTTTATTATATGATAATTGTTATCATCAACTATCGGGCATCTACAACAATCGTTTTCAACAATCTTATTCTTTAACCAATTCCCTATATTTTTCATCACTATCTTTTCAGTCATTGCTTCACTTCATTGTAAAAAAACGACAGCACTGCTTGGCATTTTTTTTTAATTTCGTAATTTTAACAAACTCTTTGAACACAGTTCCCCAGATTTAAAAATCCCAAATTCTGGCCTGAACACGCTTCAAGAGTTTATTTCATTTCATCCGCAGAGCACATCACCAACGCATGCACAAAGCGTTCACTTTTTTCAACCTTAATTTTTTTTCAGCTCTAGCGGACCACAATCAACCTTTGATTTCGAGTCAAGTCAGATCACTTACTGTCGCTAAAATTCCACTTATCGCATAGCTCTACCACCCCTTTCAATCATATTAATAAGCAACTTCTCTTCAACAACTTTTAACCCAATAACCCTACAATTGTGACAAAGCACTGTAACCCTTATATAGGATCACAAGTGAAACATTGCCTAGGAAGATGCTCAAGTCTTTATCCCCGCTTCGCACCTGGGTGTGATTATTTGGTTGCATGTGTAATACTTACAATTGCATATTCTTCAATTACTAACCCTTTACAACGCCCGCCAATATTCTCTTAGAATGTGAATTTTTACGTCATCATTTTATTTTAATCATCATTTTTTCAAAAAATCAAACAAAAATGTAATTTTCATATCACCTTTATATATCCAAACAAATCATCTTGTTATAGACCTTTTTAACCCTCTCAGTTTAAATTAATTAAAAGAAATTTTAATTACTTACCTGTTTTAGAGAGGCTTTACCCACTTTAACCCGGATAAACCTTTTCACTCCCGGGGCCCATCTATGTTAATTTAAGCCAACAACCCCATATTGTATATAACTTATAACAAGATTTTAATGTTGTATAATATAAACACATCTGTAAATGATTATACGCATTATTGACATGTGTCATTACATCATCATATGTATTGTACTTTGTACAAACTGAGGACAAATAAATAAAACTCTGTAATATAGATTAAGTGTTGAGCTAAGGAGATGGAAGTCACAAAACAACAAGGTCTAAAGATAGATTGGAAGCTGTCAGGACGGCGCCAGTAGAATGTCACCAGACGACCCACACTCTTCACATCTGGTGACATGCAAAACACCCTTTCTCAGAAAAGGTACGTAAAGCCCCCGTCCTAGCCAAAAATACAGTTAGTTCAGCATCTGCGTCTGCTCACGTCGGTTGTACTCCAGGTCCATTTCATCCATCATGTAGACCAGTAAGAAATCTTCTATCTCCCCATCTTTGGCTCCTAGCTCAACTTTTATCTGTTCACGGAACTTTCTTAGTGCAACTGTGTCTTCGTTTTTTTGTGTATGGACATTCCCAAGCTTTCCACTCTGCCTCGACCACGACTGCCTATACTTTTTGAGAAATTTTAAAGGTCTTCCAAGATGCAGAGAGGTACTGGAAAACTCCTTATCCTGACTGTTCCTCTCGGTCAACACAGTATTGCGAGAGTCAACAGTAACTCAACTCATTACAGTTAGTCGACAGGATTCTACAAGAGTCAACAGGACTTTACCTCATATATATATATATATATATATATATATGAAAAAACAATAGAAAAAAAATAAAAGATATGTGGGTCAGGTTTTGATATTAAAAATAAAGAGGGCATATCCTGATAACGAGCACATGTCATTTTTAGATGGCAGAGCGCCATCTAGTGGAGCAAAAATAAACTAAACGTTTTTTAACTTGCTCCGTGATATTTGCCAACCTAATTTCGGACGGCGGTAGAATCTCAGAAATTATTTTCAAGGAAACTATGGACATAAGCTTATAGGACAGTATAATTAAATATAAATATTTGCATCGAACGATGCTTTTCCGCATACAATAAAGACAAGGCCAGTTAGGAAAAAAAATAATACAAAGCAATAACGCGCCATATGCAAAAATTGAATAAATGGAGGCACAAACCCCAAATCCAAAGCACAACCAATAACAATGTGATCAATTTATCGAAACAATCCATTCCCTCAGAAGCCATATCTCTACTATCCAAAGGCCTCAACTTTGTTCCTTGCCAGAATCTCGATATCCCTAGAACAATTGCATCAATAGAGACCTCAATCAAAAACCTTGCAGAATCAAACAAGGAAAAGATCCGAACAGAAGTCGTTCCTATTCTGAAAAATCTGAATCGCCAGAACAAGACCAATATAAATCATGATGAAAGAAAAGCCATCAGTTTCTTAAAATAAAATAATAATATTATAATTTCTCCTTCAGACAAAGGTAAAAACACAGTGATAATGGACATAGCAGACTATGACAGCAAAATCCAGCAATTACTTCAAGACAAAGAAATATACGAACTGTTAACTATTAATCCTCTACAGAATATGATAAAAGATTTCAACAGAAATTTGAATAGAATAAAACGCACGCACAAATTAGACAACAAAGTTGTTGAAAAAATCAAAGCATCAAAATGTGATCTACCAATATTCTATGGTTTACCGAAAATTCATAAACCCAATAAACCACTTCGTCCCATAGTCTCATACACCGGTTCACCAATCTATCCATTAGCTAAATATCTCTCAACAATAATATCGCCGTTTCAGAAATTTCTCCCCCACACCGTTCAGAACGCCACATCAGTGGTAGAGATTATGCAAGGAATAGCGATACCCCAAAATTACCACATGGTTTCATTTGATGTTGAATATTTATACACGTCGATCCCACATAAGGAAGCCATCAGTGAATTTTCAAAATTTATAGACACCAATCCACAACTTAATTTAACAATTCCTAAAGAAGCACTTAACGAATTACTCGACTTATGTTTATCCTTCAGTTATTTCAGTTACAAAAAACAGCATTAAAAACAGATTAAAGGCCTTCCAATGGGCAACCCAATTTTTTCTGCCCTCGCCAATATTTATATGAATCATATTGACAGTATCATCATTTCAACCAAACATCTCAAAATAATAGCCTGGAAACGAAATTTTGATGACATCATTTGCATCAGTCAAAATAGCAACCTCGACAATATTCTAACCTTCCTCAACAGTTTAAAGCCATTTTTAACCTTTACATACGAAATAGAAAATAACAGTACTTTGGCATTCTTAGACATCAAGCTCACCAGAATAAATAGCAAAATAGAAACCAGTATATATAGAAAACCAACGCATACAGGCAAATATCTCAATTTTAATTAATTTGGCCCCATTAATCATAAAATATCCGTTATAAAAACACTATCAAAAAGAATTTACACCCACTGCTCCTCAAATATTAAAACTAATAAAGCTGAACAAAACATATTTTACAATGAGATGAAAAATAATGAATATCCTTCAAATTTCATCAAGAAACATATATATAAGCCCACCAACAGTCCTACAAACAATAGTGAAGAACCGAATAAATACTGTGCACTGCCATACAATTATGGCATTGAAAGAATAACAAGAATAATTAAAAATTACAATATAAAAACCCGATACAAAACCACAGCTCTAATCTAAAAGAAATTTTACGCCATCCCAACACTACGCATAATAGCAAACATCAATTTAAATTAAACATAGTATATTGCATTCCATGCAAATCATGCCCTGCAACATACATAGGAGAAACCGGTAAAACTCTTGAAGAAAGAGTAAATCAACAAAAAACAGCTTTTAAAAACCATAGCCCATTATCACTTTTAGTCGATCACGCACTCAAACAGGACCATATACCAAATTTTGAAAAAACAGAAATTATATATAACAACATTCAAGATAAACATTCAAGACTCTTTTTAAAAAGTTGGACCTCAATGAAAGATACCAACAGTATTAATAGAAAAATTGACATACCTCCGTTATATTTACAGTTCAATTCGATTTAAAATTATTTTATTATACTTATTAGAATTCATATATTATTTTTTAATTTTTATAAATGTACATATATAGTCTATTCTTATTAATATTTTTTGTGTGTATATATTTTAAATTTTATCCCCACAGAGTTGCAAATATTTATATATCGTCGCGTGAAGGCATCACGTGATGAACCAAAGCAGTTCAAAAACAAGAAAAGCCCTGACGAAGTTAGGCGTATAGCCTATTGAAATATTGGCATTTATATTAAATAAAATGTTTATTTTATTTTTGATCCAAAATATGCTATTCAAATAATATATATATATATATATATTAAAAATGGCATATCCTGACCAGGAGCACATGTGCTTTACAGAAGGCAGAGCGCCATCTGGTTGAACAGAAATCAACTAAACATTGATTTAGCCTGTTCCCTGATATTTGGCCAACCCAATTTCTTGATAAATCAAGAAAAGCCATCCACGAACGCGTTTCGCGCTTTTGGCGCTCGTCAGCGTGGAGTAGGCTGAACCATTGCGACCAAACAATATTTTTTGATCCCAATGGCTTCCTGAAAAAACAAGAAATGGGTATTTAAGGCCAAATTTGCGTGAATACGCTTAGCACATTAAAAAACGAAAGAAAAAAATAAAAGATAAAAAGATCAGGTGTTGAAATCAATATTAAAAATGGCATATCCTGACCAGGAGCACATGTGCTTTACAGAAGGCAGAGCGCCATCTGGTGGAACAGAAATCAACTAAACATTGATTTAGCCTGTTCCCTGATATTTGGCCAACCCAATTTCTTGATAAATCAAGAAAAGCCATCCACGAACGCGTTTCGCGCTTTTGGCGCTCGTCAGCGTGGAGTAGGCTGAACCATTGCGACCAAACAATATTTTTTGATCCCAATGGCTTCCTGAAAAAACAAGAAATGGGTATTTAAGGCCAAATTTGCGTAAATACGCTTAGCACATTAAAAAACGAAAGAAAAAAGATAAAAGATAAAAAGATCAGGTGTTGAAATCAATATTAAAAATGGCATATCCTGACCAGGAGCACATGTGCTTTACAGAAGGCAGAGCGCCATCTGATGGAACAGAAATCAACTAAATATTGATTTAGCCTGTTCCCTGATATATATATATATATATATACAGGGTGATCCAAAAGTTCCGCACTATTTAAAAAATTAATAACTCCGCGAATATTTGCGCTAGAGCAATGCGGTAAACAATATTGTGTTCAGGATGCAATGGTAATTTTTATGGCAAATAATGAAAAATTCGAAATTAATTTTAATTACAATTTTATTTGGCAGATGGCGCTCTACCAGAATCAGAGATTCAGCGGCCAAATTGTTCGATAAATTGAAAAATATAACTGATCGACATGCATTTTTCCTTTTAAATACCAGGAAAGTACCCTAATAAAATCAAATAACAAATTAATAAAACACCACTTCGTCAAAAGTAGAAGAATTGTTTGACGCATTTTAAATACAATCAGAGATATGTGAAATAGGTAAATGCAAATTAAAACATGTAGCTAAAAAAAATGATATTTTAGATACGGTTTGTTTTCGAAGATAATAAATTTCTATTTTTTTTAAATTCAACTCTCTCTCAGTATCGATTATATTTATTTTAATTCATTTGAAAAATATGTATCTATCTCTGATAATTTATTTTAATCTGGAATGCAGTTGTTGTTGTTGTCGTGTCCAATAAAGAGCCTCAGATGTCTCCATGCATCTCCATCACAGCAGCAGCAATGTCCACTATCTTGGGTGTGTAAAGCTGCTGCTCTGGGTCTATGTCAATTTTCTGCAAGGCTGCGGCCATTGCTGGGTATTCGACCATGTAGCCCAGTAAGAACTCTTCTATCTCCATCTTTCGCTCCTAGCTCAACTTTTATCTGTTCTCGGAACTTTCTTAGTGCAACTGTGTCTTCGTTTTTTGTGTGGACATTCCTAAGCTTTCCACTCTGCCTCGACCACGACTGCCTGTACTTTGTGAGAACTGTAAAAGGTCTTCCAAGGTGCAGAGAGGTACTGGAAAACTCCCAATCCTGACTGTTCCTCTCGGTTTACACAGTGTAGCGAGAGTCGACAGGGAACGCAGCACAGTTTAAGTCGACAGGATCTCATGACCATAGTTAGTCGACAAGATTCTACAAGAGGCTACCAGACCTGATCACCATTATTTACATTAAAATGAAAGTAGCGTCATGATATTTCTAATTTTCAGGTATACATCCATACAATTTCCTAAAGATCGAACCATCATTTGGAAATTCATTTTAGAGGGTTACAAATTCATTTTGGATAACTGGAGAAAACAAATTCTATTGATGCCCTATAATTTTTTATAGAAGTCAATGTTTTTCAAAATTCCGCTCTGTTCAGGTATTTATTTAATAGGTGTTGTATAAATAGAATGCTTAGTCCCCCAGTTTGACATGTCGATTTCATGTTATACAAGCTCTGAAAATATTTAAATAAATATATCTATATATTATAAAACAAAATAGGCATATCCTGACTGCTAACACGAGCTTTTTAGCTCTATTGGAACAGAAATAAACTAAACTCATTTTCTTGTTAAACCAAAAAAAAAATCCTAACACGAACGCGTTTCGGGCTGTTTGCTCTTCTTGATTTCTCAAGAAAATGGATTGGCCAAATATCAAGGAACATGTTAAATCAATGCTTAGTTGATTTACGTTCCACTAGATGGCGCTCTGTCATCTAAAAAGCCCATGTGAGCGGTCAAAATATGCTCCTATTTTGTCTTTAATATTAACACTTGACCTTTTTTGAAAATATATTTTCATTATTTTTACACACACTCATATATATATAGGGTGATCCAAAAGACCTGCACTCTTTTAAAAATTAATAACTGCGCTAGAGCAATGCGGTAAACACCATTGTGTTCAGGATGCAATGGTATTTTTATGGCAAATAATGAAAAATTCGAAATTGATTTTCGTTACAATTTTATTCGCCAGATGGCGCTCTACCAGAATCAGAGAATAAGCGGCCAAATTATTTGATAAATTGAAAAATATAACTGATCGATACGTATTTTTCCTTTTTGAATACCAGGAAAGAACCCTAATAATATCAAATAACAAATTAATAAAACACCATTTCGCCAAAAGTAGAATAATTGGTTGACGATTTTTAAATACAATCAGAGATATGTAAAATAGGTAAATGCATATTAAAACATGTAGCAAAAAAAATTGATATTTTAGATACGGTTTGTTTTCGAAGATAATGAATTTCTATATATTTTTTAATTCAACTCTCTCTCATTATCGATTATATTTATTTTAATTCATTTAAAAATATGTATTTATCTCTAATATATTTAATGTCGTTGTTTTTGTTGTCGTGTTCAATAAAGAGTCTCAGATGTCTTCATTCATATCTATCACAGCAGCAGCAATGTCCACTATCTTGGGTGTGTAAAGCTGATGCTCTGGGTCTATGTCAATATTCTGCAAGGCTGCGGCCATTGCTGGGTATGAGAATATGTGGGTAGGTGTTAGTTCCACACCAGGACAGTTGTTGCATGTCCTATAGGTTATTGTGCCATCTGGATGTATTGTCATTCCTTTATGGTGTTTTTTCTTAGTCTTGTTATAGTTTTTGTCATTTTTTTCTAAGAGTTTATTTCTCATTTTGATATTTTCTTATTTTTTGTTTAATTATCTTGCATTTTTACAAAGCATCAGCGTCAAATAATGGCATTTGTTCTTTCCTTTGGCTCAACTTTTTGGCTTCCATTGCCAATTCAAATTCCATTTCATTACCCCCGATCCCAACATGGGAAGGAATCCATTGTAGAATGCAGTTATTCCCCAATGTTTCCTGTTGGGTAAGTAACAAGTGTATTTTATGTGTGATTATAGTATTGCCCTACTGATTTGCTTTTAGAGCGGATCTGGAGTCGCTGTATATTATAATTCCTTCTTCTTGATGCAGGGATGGTTGGTTAAGGCATTCATCAAGGGCTTTCCAGATAGCTGTCAGGTCACAAGTGAAGTTTGATGAAATGTCCTGCTCCTTCTTTGATTTTGATGTGTGTTTCGTCTTGCAGTATTATGCTAATTCCGGCCCCTCCATTACTCAGGGTAAGGTCTGAAGATCCATCTGTATATGCTGTTAAAGGGCGTGGCCTCGCATTTTTAATCAAGAATTTGTACTATGAGCACATAGCTGTTAATATTCCAAACACATCAGACCTCGAAGCCCATGGTATCAAAGTCTACCTCAATCAAAACAAATTCATCAACATATACAATATGTATCACCCTCCAAACAATAAACTTATTGATGATGGAAAATGGCTCAATTTCTTACAGACAACACTATTATTGTAGGTGACCTTAATGCCAAACATTAACATTGGGAATGGTCCACACCAAACCCAAAAGGCAAAATACTATCAAACATATTTGACGACAATGCTACCATGTGCTTAAATGATGGGAATCCTACCCACCATTCCTACAGGTATAATACTGCACAAACACTTGATATAAGTTTCTCCAGTTCTGACATTTTCCACAAATGCAAATGGCAAATATTAAAGAGTATTGGAAGTTATCATTTGCCTAATTTGTCAGAAATTAGCACAAAGACCAAAACCAGCTCAATTAAGAAAAATTCTGGTTCTTCAAAAAGGCTAATTGGATATCTTTCAAAAACACCATTATTAAAGCAGCCAAAGTTTCAATACGAATAGGTAATATTAAGAAATGGATTCCAAATTATACACACCAGGCAAAAAATATTCAAAAATTTATAACTAAAAGAAATGAACTACAAAAAATGCACCCAAAACTAAGCAAATTGTAGAACTGAAATTGTGAATGCAAAAATAAAAAGATTATACGTAAATGTGAAAAGGGAAAATGGAAACAAACTTGTGAAAACCTGAACCCAAGAAACTCAAATACAAAACTTTAGAATTTGGCAAAACAAATTGACAGATCTCAGTCACAAACTGAAAAAAAAACAAATATGATTAAGAATACAGATGGTACCCCAGCAAATAATGACAAAAATTCTGCCAATCTTTTAGGTAATTCATATCAAATAAGTAGTTAAATCAAATTTGAAATAAAATATAAGAAAGCTGAAAAAAAGGCCCGAAAGATTCTTCAAGACTGTAAAAATGTCACCAACACTCATAATATTTTTCATGAAAAAAATCAATATGAAAGAGCTAGCTTATGCATTAGTAAACACTGACCTAAACAAGACTCCTGGGCCAGATGGAATCCATGGCCAAATGATATCAAACTTGGGCAAAATTGACAAAGAAATACATCTTCATATTTTGAATAACTCCTGGAAAACTGGAAAATTGCTTCTAGATTGGAAAACTGCAACAATAATTCCCTTTAAAAAACTTTAAAAATCTGCTGATGACCCTAAAAACTACCGACCTATCTCCCTCACAAGTATTTGCTGCAAACTAATGGAAAAAATATATACTCAGACAACTCACCTACCACCCCGACACAAGAAATCTCTTACCAGAAGAACAATATGGATTTAGGAAAGGACATGGGACAATAGACCAACTTTTATTATTCACACAAAAGGTAAAAGATGCACAAAACAGAAAACCAACTAAGCACACCATAGCTGTCTTTTTAGACCTTACACAAGCTTTTGATAAGGTATGGAAAAACAAGTTAATCGCAAAAGTATACAAACATTTCAAAATGATGGAAAAGCTATCACTTGGATACATGATTACCTTAAAAATAGACACATCAGGGTCAACTATAATGGCACTCTATCAAAAATTTCAAATTGTATCAAGGATTACCACAAGGATACGTCCTTAGCCTAAATCTCTTCACCCTATTTATTGCAGGCATAGAAGAAACAAATTCACATAAAACCAATATTGGATTTCTCGCTGATGACATTTTTGTATGGAGCAGCAACACTAACTGGAAAAAAGCTGAAACGGATTTGAACAAGACTCTTCCCCACCTAGAAAAATTTGCTAATAAACATAAATTAGAATTTAACCCCCAAAAATCTGAAACTTGTCTTTTTACTACCGATAAAAACTATACAAAATAAGACCAACATTTATTCTGAAAGAACAACAATTGCAATATAATAAACATCCTAAATATCTCGGCTACACCCTGGATCCAGAAATTAACTCCAGTAAACATATTGAAGGAGTTGTTAGAAAAGGAAGAGACTGACTAAAAATCTTGAAATATATTTCAGGAAGAGAGTGGGGAGCTGAAGCAACAACACTAAAATTAACTTACACATCTCTAATGAGACCTATCTTGGAACATGGATATCAAATCTATGGTACAGCATCTGAAACAAATCTAAAAACACTGGAATGGTTACAGCTAAGTGCAGCTAGAAAAATTACAGGTCTTCGAAATACCAGCCCTAATGATATTGTACTTTACGAGGCAGACAGTATGCCCTTAAAGGATAGAAGAAGCTACAATCTGCCAAAATATATAAACAAAATCAAGAGTTATGGAAACAAACACCGAACTTCCAATTACATACTTAATTCGGAGTCCAATATAAGACTCAAAAAAGAAGGTCCTCTCCACCTGGCCAAAAGAAATGAATTTTTAAAATATAAAGTGGAAAAAAAATATTTAGTAGAAAAAATATCTTCATGCGAACCACTAACAAGATGCTATTTTTAATGCTACTTTAAATGAACCCACAAACAAACAAAACCAAAATCCAGAATACTTAAAACAATTATCATTAGAAATAATTAATATCATTTCTAAAAAAGCAATATCTATCTATACCGATGGTAGCAGAGACGAGTTGGGACACACCGACAGTGGCACTCTCATTTAAACCACAAATGGCATTGAGAAAATAAACAGAAGTAACCCAGATATTTGCTCAGTCTTCAGATCAGAACTTATAGCCATCTGTGAAGCCATAAAATCCATCAGAAACACTAAACATCATGATATATGGATTCTTACTGATAGTAGAAGTGCCATACAACACCTGAGTCACACAGGGGAACTAGAGATAAATTAAGCAGCAACATATTTGGGTATATCCAAAAACTCTCAAAAACCTCAAAAATTCACCAACAATGGATACCCTTACATGTTAGCATTGAAGGCAATGAAGCTGCTGATGCGTTAGCGAAAAAAGGCACAAAAGAATCCTTGCTACAGAAAAATAAACTTACTTTTAAAGAAATAGAAACAGTAGCCATAACAAAAATAAACAAGAACTGGAGAATCCCACCTAAGCACAGTTGGTACACCCTAGAAGCAGATGACCACCCAGAACTTTTGGTCTACAAGCCGGCATGCCCTTCGCTGCTATCCTGTTCAACTCATAAGCCAAGTAACGGTATCCAAGCTAGTGCTTGGACATTGTACCTAGAAAAACCACCCTCCAGACAACGTGTCTGGAAGGATTTCTATACCGGTGGCCTTTAGTCACAGCAAAATAGGAAACTATCTACTGTGTCCAGCGGGGACCGCGGGGAGGCGGCCACCGGTCGACTCTGTTCACTCACAGCTGAGGAAAAGCTCAGCTGTCACGTCGTCGGATTTCTCAAGAAGCTTGCTGTGATTTCTCAGCAGTTTACTCTCGATCGCGCCCCTCGCCCTCATTCTCTCTTCCTGCACACCCACTACCCTTGGACAATCCAAGACGTAGTGGCGTGCATCCACATCTCTTTCTCCACAAACGCAATCAGGATTGCTCTTAATTTTAAATCTGTGGAGACTCCTGGGAAAGGGCCCATGTTCCGAACTACCCTAATGAATTTTGGGACATCCCTTACAGAGGTACTTGGGTGTTGTTACTCAATTGAATACCTCTATCCCCTTCACACTGTTCCTGGACTCTTCATATGTCCTGGACGTGCCCCCTGATCCTCCTAAACACTTCTTTCTTGAACACTGGGGTCCTCATTAATCTACCTCTAAAGCATCCTGCCTTAGCAAGCCTGTCTGCGAACTCATTACCTTCGATTAGGCTGTGTCAACTAACCCAATGGAGCTCCGGAGCCCGCGTCATCATTTCCAGCTCCTGGAATATTTGATGCGCGAGTTGCCCTTTCTCCGGATTGATGGCTACGTGGGCCGACATACAATCTGAATAGAGGCGGTCCGGGCTGAAGTTCTTCTCGGCACACACTCGGAGAGCTTTCCTGATCGCAACCAGCTCGGCTGAAAAAACCGATTCGTCCACTCTGAGTGTTAAGCTACTTTGAAGATCAGCTCTCCATTAATGAAAATCACTACTCCAGCTCCAGTATTGGCTCCAGACTTACTCCCATCAGTGAAAACCTCCGTGCTAATCCCTGTCGGCCCTCCAGGACTCCAATTCCACTTTGGCAACCACTGCGGAGGCTTCCTTGCTCTTTCTTCCATTCCAGGGCACCCGCTCCAAGTCCCAGGGCATCTTTCCTGTTCTCCCAGATCTTTTATCTGATGGTCTCATCCTCTAGTTTCAATCCCATGGGAATAAACCCAGCGAGGACCAATAAGGCCTAACTGCTGGTAGTGCGATATCCCCCTGTGATTCTGAGTTCCGCTGTCCTCTGCACTCTCTCTAGAGTTGTTGCCACCTTCTGATTCCAGTTTCGGCGCCACCAAGCCCTGAAAGCATAAAGCAGGATTGGCTCGACACAGGAGAGGTAGATGCTTCTTAAAATAGTACCCTCCTTTCATACCCTGTTGAGAGACAACCGCGACAGCCTGCACAACGCCTCCCTGCCTCTCGCCACCATCTCCTCCGCCTGGTATTGCCAACCCATCTTGTCATCAATGACTACCCCCAGGATTGTCATCTTATTGACCAACGCTATCCTCCGTGCACAAATTATCAGGACAACCCATGTCCATCAAATTTATCATCAGCTTGTTCCAGCTCATGGAGTTGAACGCGCCATCAATGTCCAGGGCCTCGAGAAGAACCCATGCACCCTTATTTAAGTCTATATCAACCCCCTCTAACACCTGTGTTTGTGGATTTTCCTTCTCTAAAACCATGTTGGAAAGAGGAAAGGAGCTCATTACTCTCTAGCCAGTGCTGCATTCTCTGAGCTAGTAGGCTATCCAAGACCTTACCTAGACACGCTGGTAAAGAAAGCGGACGATAATCATTAGGAGAATTACCCTTTCTACCAGACCTTCCAAAGTACCAGTGTCCAGGCACCTATTGAATAACCTGGCAAGAAGGGATAGGTGCATTCTTAAAAGGGCTTTCACGACCGTTTGTAATTGATCCCGTCGGGACCAAGAGATTTACTTCTCCCTAACTTGAAAGCCGCCCGTTTCACCTCATTCTCAGAAAAGGGCGGATCCACCAAACCACAAGTGGTCAGAGAGATCTCGTCCTCTGGTTCCTCGTTTCCGAAGTTCCAATCCAAGATGAGGTCCAGAGTCTCCTTCAGGTCCTGAGTCTTGAACCCATCTTCCCCTTCGAGTAGCCTCAAGTTAGCGGAGCACCTTATCTTCCCAGAGACAGCCCTGTAAGGGAGACCGTATGGATTAATCTCTAGCACGGTTTTGCACTGCTCCCTCCAGTGCTTCCTCTTCGCCATTTTGGTGTGTCTCTTGTACCCTGCTAAGACCTTCTGGAAAGCTATTCTTCACCTAACTCTCTTCGCCCGTACTATTCTGGAATAGCTTCCTCATGGCCCTGACTCTCTTCATCTCGATCTCCAGCTCCTCGGTCCATCAAGGCTGTTCAAGCCTTTTAAATGCGGTAACCATTCCAGAACCCGGCCACAAGGTTTTGCACGTGTTGGTTAATTCCTGGTGGAGCTCATTGACCATGCTATTAGTAGAAATCTTTCAACTGCTCCAGCCAATCTATCCCCAAGTGTGCAAGCGAACAGGCGTCTGAATCTTTCAAGGTTAGGCCCCCTGATGCTGTACCAAGGAACTCTCTCCACTGATGGCGGTCCCACTTCACAACTGGCCTCAAACCTGATGAGTTTGTGGTCGCTTACGTCCGTGGGGTCCGTTTCCCACCTCAAACGCCGCATCCTTCTCGTTCTTGCCAGGTAGAAGTATATGATGCTTTCGCCGTTTGACGTGGCAAACGTCGATTCACAATAGACGTTCTAAATCTCCAGACTCTGATCAATAACAAGATCAACCAGCGCCTTTCCTTTAGAAATTTCCTCTTTGTCCCCAAACAGCTGGGTGCGCGCGTTAAAATCCCCGCCAATCACGATCTCGTGCCCTTCCTTCCCAATAAAAAAATCATTTAGGAAGTCCAGCTTACCGAGGTCGTTGTCCTGAGGTGGTATGAACGTAGAGAGGCAGACCAGTTTTAGATCCGCCGCCTCGATCTGTACAGCCACCGCCTCTTCCCAGGAACCACAACCCAAACAAGGAAGATCTCCACGGACCAGTAAGGCGGCTTTGTTGCACTCGCTAGAGAAAAAAACTGTAACGAGTATCTAGACCCATCCTCCAGGTATATCTCCTGCACCAGGATAACATGAGGGCGATCTGTTTCAATGATCCGGTCTAGCTCCTCAGAGCTCCTCCACGAACGAGCGCAATTTAGCTGCACGAACCTCCATACCCTTAATTTTGGAGCACCACCATTTCTCTTAGCGTCTACTCTTTGATGTTAGAGTTGACACCCAAGAGAATCAGCTCCCTCCTGGACCTCTTGAGGCCTCCTTGCCTCAGTGCATGCTCCCTCTCTATAGCCTCCACGGCCAGTTTCTTGTCATCGGTGTTCTTCAATATGAGAGCCACAGCTCCCCCACCCCGAATCATTTTGAGGTCATAGTGGTGCCCAGGAATGCTACCAGCGATGCTTTTCAACACCGCGAGCATTAAACCGAACCCCGCATCCTCACTCCACTCAACTACCAGGGTCAGGTCCTCCTTCCATCTAGGGAGGCCCTTGACCTTTGGGGGTTCTGGCTTGGTAGTCTTGGCCGCCTTGGGGAGATCCTTAGAACTTTTTTAGCCCTGATTTTCTTCGGGGAAGGAGGTTCTTTCACCTCCAGGTCTCAGGCGTCTCGTCGGTGGGTCCTCATTTGATCCGGCTGTCACCTCAGTCCTACTCTCTTCCTCTTTTTCTGAAGGCTTCTTAACCCTTTTCTTCTTATTTCTCTTCTCTTCTGCCTTCTCGCTGTTCCTAGTGTGAACAGGTTGTTTTGGGGGAGATGGCGGAACAGCTTTCTCGTCTCTAGTTGGTATTTGGACCGGGTCTCCCTCTACCTCAGGGCAGTAACTCCCGGCCCAAGCCCTTGCGGGCTCCTCCGTCTTCTCGTTTCGAGGCGTCTCTCGCCTAGGGACGACTGGGGAAGTGTCATTGGGAGGACATACCTCGACTTCAGCTAGTTTCAGCGACTCTAAAAGAGTCGCTGCCACTCCCCTCTCTATGCCATACTACAGGGTGGTCGGACTGAGGATCTTTTCCTCAAGGTTCCGCTTCTCCACCTGCAGGAGCTCGAGATCTTCAAGAGCCGACCTATGTTTCTTGAAAAGCTTATCGAAGCATTGCTCGAGGATGTTCGGGTGAACATTTCCAATCTTCCTTCCTCGACGTATGGTGTCTAGGGAGTCCTGGAACGCCTCGGAAAGCTCCTTAAGCTCCGTGAACTTCTTCTGGGATGTCAATGCCTGATTTAGAAACTCATTCATTTCATTCAGGTCATTGAGGTACCCTGCCTTGGTGACATCCATCGAAGCCCCCGACTCCTTGACTATTGAGCCGATTCTCGCCTCAGACGAAGGGTCAATCAACAGGAAAGGATCCACAGAGATCTCCATGTTGATGATCCTGTTGAGGCGGATATCAGGGGGGGATGGACGATCCTTCCTATCCTCTCGCTCTGGGTATCCAGAGCTAGCTGTGCGGAAGGCACCTGAGCTCAAATCCTCAGGCGGCCGGGTCGCTTTTCTGGGACTCAAGTGGGCACCCTATCTATCCTCTCGAGTCGTGTCGGATCTCGCTGTGCGGAGGGTGCCCGCTTCCATAGGGGACTTCCCTGGGCCATTAGTGGGCGCGGCAGGGAATTTTTAGAAATTTCTAACGAGGTATTATTGGGCATACGCTCGGAGCCCGAGGAAATTTGAGCGTCCTCGGGCTTATCCTTGTCTTCAGGGGTTTTTTCAAGAGGGATGCATGAGAAGTTACTAGACCCAATATGTCGAGCTGGCCCATCAGCTCTGAATAGGTCGTTCACTCCACGGCAAGAGGGATCTGCCTCCCACTTGTTCTCAGGCGCTACCTGAGCCTCATTGGTAATGTCAATCGTTATATTTTGTATTGGCATTATTAGGGGGTGGGGGGGGAAGTGACCTGTATTATAATGACACCAGAACTCCGCCATGTCACGCAAGGATGAACTGGTCATATCCATCTTTCCAGACTTGTCAGACGAGCTATCATTGTTGGCCACGTTCTTGTTAAAAACGTTCTCAGGTGCTGATCAGCATATGTAGGTAGACGTCTAGCCTCCCTACATTGCGTAATCTGCAACTGGACGTCGCTCCTGTCATAGACCTCTATTAGCATCGCTAACGCTTCCACTGGGTTCCACAATGGTCAGTCGTGATCAGTTAGCCCCTACCACCCTCTCTCAGGCAGCCAGGTACAGACCGCTACTACCAGCGAGTTGGGTGCCGATGGCTGCAGATGCCAAGCACATAGTCCTACCCACTCTCCCTGCTTAGAACTAGGGCCCAGCACAGTTGGTATATCCTAGGAGAAGTGTCTACTCAGACCTCGAAGGTCCACAAGTCTGCATGCGAAACATGCACCTATGCTGCTAATATGGCCACCGTACCAAACGGAATGATGCATTTTCCATGCACCGAGCGGCCATTCGCGCCCGCCATTATGGTCTGGCTCCATTGGGATGACCAATCAACCCACAGGCGTCTCCGAGAGTTCATGGCAAAGTTGCTGACCGAGCCCTCCCGTTCGGACTTGGCTTAACACGTCCTACGCTCCTATAGGACTACCCCCCTCCCCTTTGGCCCTCGTACCCTTTGTTCACAGTACTCCCTGAATCTGCTGACGAATCAAGGACCTCTGAGGTTCCGAGGTTTACACAGGGAACCAATACGAAGGCGGGAGGGTGGTACTACTGTGTGCACCCCTTGGTTTTTCATGGCGCGCACGGCAAGGACGCTCCCAATGGCGCACATACAGAGCGAAGACCCAAGAGTTTCAAGAAACGTGGCGCCTCGCGCCAGCCAACCAAGGGCAAATGGCCAGCTTTCAGCTTCACTGGCGATCAGCTAGTGGCACCCCGACGCGAGGACGAGACACGCAGAGTCGCTTCTCCACTCCCCTAGCCTCAAGGGTGAGTGAGGGGTGGGCGTCCCTGCCCTCTTCCCAGCCTTCAGGCTGGTGCCAAGACAGGGCTTCTTTCCCCGTCCAGCACAGTTGGTACGGTGTAGTGGACCCAGGAGGAGCTCTGAACATCAGAAATAGACAGCATCAAACCACACTTAAAAGATTTAGAATAGACCATTGAAGATAGAAAATAACAACAAAATCTACCCCACTTGCCCAAAATGTAGCTTGGCACCTGCAGCTCCAGAAGACATTGTGGCTTGCATTAGATGCACTAAACAGGACCTTTAGGAGAGGCCGCTGCTTATTATAAAACAGCTCGAGGAGTATGAACTCATGGAATTTGTGTAAACTTTACACAAGGGGATAAGAAATAACAACAACAAATAATTTCTCTGATCGTTTAAAACAATTGTGTCAAGTCCCCTTTCTTTTTAAGTATGTTTTTGTTCTCTTTTTTTTGTGTGTGCAGGGTTCATTCAAGTTAAGATTGATGATTACATAAAATAAAAGGATTTAAAAGCGCGAATGTTTCTTTTATACATAAAACGAACTTCTACTGTCCTTACTGCGATGAAATTTATGTATAAAACAAAAGAAACGTTCGCGCTTTTAAATCCTTTTATTTTATATATATATATGGCGCGTTATTGCTTTGTGTTAATTGATGATTACATTTGATGGCACTGGGGTAGGAAATATTGGTTCTTCTTGAATTTGAAAGTCATTGTGTTTCATATATATGCCTTTTCGAATATTGTTGTCGTACTAAATTGTTGAAGATCTTTTGAGTCTTTATTTTTGTGTCCAGTTCAAATAGGTTTTATGGGATATGTGTTAGGTTTCTTTACTTTTTAAGCTATTGGTGAATTTTATTGTTTTTATTTTGTCTTCTGCTTTCGAGCGAGTAGGTCTAAACCACATTCTCTTTGAATTTTCTCATTGTTGGTGGATGAAACAGCACCAGTGATTATTTTGACCGTTTTTGCTTGAACACTGTCTAGTCTTCCTTTTAGTGATGAGCGTGAGGGAGCCCAGACGAGTGTTGCATATTCCATTATCGGCCTTATTAAGGTGATATATCTTGTTCTGAGAATTTTGGGTTTTGCTCCCCAATATGTTTCACATAGCCATCTCAGAATATTTAGTTTTCTGGTAGCTCTATTTGAGGTGCTAATTATGTGTTCTGTAAATCTCAATTCCTCATCAATGACAATTAAAATAATTTTGTCGACATCTTCTGAATACATGCAAAGTGCACAGTCTGCCTATTTAAAAAAAGATAATATGCATTATATACACTATGTACAATGAATATGGCGCCTCTGCAAGCGCTGCTGAGTTTGGTGGAGAATCGCCAGTGGGTCTCCAGCGACACCACGCATTTTGTGAACTACAATGAATACGTAGATCGCGTACTCTTCGCCGCTGAGGAGATGGTGATGGCGTGGTCCTCGAGACCAACTGGAAAGATCCAGGACTACAGTATCACACCTAGGTATTTTGGATTTCTAATTTTATCAATTATTTGGTTGCTTATGCTTATTTTGGAGTTATATGGATGCCTTTTTTCCCTGTCAGTGGAGAAGACGTATAGGTTTGGTTTTATTGGGTTTATGGTCATTTAGAGTTCAATTGCCCACTTCTCCAGTTCTCTCATTGATGTGTTCAGTATTTTTTCAGATTTTTCTATACGGCTACTTGTGTGCCATATGGCTATATCATCTGCATAACAGGCAACCTTTGTGTCTTCAGTGAGGTAAGGATGGATGTCGTTAATATATAGCAGATAGAGTAGAGGACTGAGCACAGATCCCTGAGGTACACCACCCATGTTCTTCGGTCCTTGGAAAATTCTCCATTGACCCAAACCTTTATCCTTTTTCCCCTTAAGAAGTCTTCAATCCAGATTAAGGTTTTTTTCTCTTACTCCGATGTTGTGCAGCCTTTCAAGTAATTTCTCCCTTCACATTCGATCAAAAGCTGTGGTCATATCCAGGAAAACGGCCGTTTTCTTCTTTGGCGGTTTTTCCTGGAAAGAATCTATTATTGATTGGTAGAAGTAGAACAGTTGATCAGTTGTACAGTGTCTGGATCTATAGGCAGTTTGGTAGAAGTTTACTTTACTATTGTTATTGAGCCATACTATGAGCCTAGAGTGGATAATTCGTTCTGTTATTTTACGAAGTATGCTGGAGAGAGCAATTGGCCGATAGTTCTTGTATTCCTTGGCATCTTTGTTTGGTTTCAGTATTGGCACTATAAATGATATCTTCCAATTCATTGGTAGTTTACAAGTTTGCCATTATATGTTCAGTATTCGTAGGAGTTTATTTTTAGCTTTGTCTCCAAAAAATTGTTTAATCATTTGACAAATGATTAGATCTTCTCCTGATGACCTCTTGGTTATAACTTTTCTATTGATGAGTTTAGCTCATTCAGTGTGAAGTCTCTCTCGAAATATATATTGTTGATGGTATTTTCTTGTTTTTTTAAATAACTTGTTTATATTATTTTTATAGTCCTGTCTTCATTCGTGTAGTTGAATCTGGAAGTGCTTAAAAGATATACAGCTATTAGGTTAGCTATCTGTTTGTTCTCGTTCTCGCTGTTCTATTCATATCGGTTAGAGTATTGGATGATTGGTGTTGGTTTTGATTGTTTTCTAACACTCTAATCATATTCCAGTGTTGGCTGTTCTTTCTTGGATTCATTTTTCAAAGAATTCTGCCATTTTTCTTGTTTGCATATCCCAATTTCTTGTTATATTTTGTGAATATTTTCAATGAGTTCCTCTCTGTTTTCTTCTGTTTTATTTGTTTTAAGAAGTTCATTGGTATTTCTCTCTCTCTCTCTGAAATCATTGCCTCGATGTTGGGGTTCTTCCAGTAAGGTATCCACAGGTCTTTACGTCTATCTCTAGGTATCGATGCTTTTGGCAGCTTTGGATATGTTCGAAGAGAATTTTTTCAAGTTTTTGTCAAGCGTTCTGTAATTCAATTCTTCGTTGCATAGTTCTTCAAGCTTTCATGTGATTTTTTTTTAATTGGCTTACCTAAAGTTCCATGTTCTTTTATTCTGTTGGACATTCTCAATTTTGAAGTTTAGGGTTGTTAAAATTGGTCTGTGGTCACTGATTGCACCTCTCAGGATTTTCCATTGTGTTGTGGGTGCGATGTTGTAATTTATCGCTGTGATGTCTATTGCGGATTCTGTGTCTGTGGACTTGGATAGATAGGTGTTCTCTCCCTTATTTAACGGTGTAAGTCGAGGTCGGTTAGCATGTCCTCAACCTGCTGACCTTAGTTATCCTGGACAGGTGATCCCCAAGTTGAACCTTTGGCGTTTAGATCGCCGAGTATGATTGTGATATCCGAAGACGCTTCACTAAATGTCTCTATTGAGTGTACCCATACAAAATTCAAAGATTTCACGAGCTGAAAGTTGGCGATTTTGAGATGCGTCAATAATCGCTGCATGGATTTTCCGGCAAATTGATATTGATGAAAACTGGCTGTCGAATGTTCTGTGGACAGATGATGCTTACTTTTCTCTAAAGGGAGAATTTAACATTCAAAACAGCCGCATTTTGGCAACAGAAAACCCTAGGATTTTTAAAGAAATGCCACTTCATCAGCCCAGAGTTGCAGTTTTGTGTGGGTTCACTTCTTCTTTTATTATTGGGCCATTTTTTTTTAAATCAAAGGAAGAGCTTTTAAAATCGTTTTTGTAACTAGGGAACGTTAAGTTTAACCTTTGAGAGAAAAGGGTTTTGCATATTGCAGGGCAGTCAAGACTAAGCGAGATAACATTCATGAAAGATGGAGGACCTCCTCATATCTCCCGAGGTGCCAAGCAATTGCTGAAGGATACGTTCGGTGGAAATCGTCTGATAAGTCGCCACTTTATATGCCAGTGGCCTCCAAGATCACAGGACTTGACGCCTTGCGATTTTTGGTTATGGGGGTACATTAAATCGAGTGTTTATTGATGCTGGCCTGCCACATTGGCCATGTTGAATGCTTCTATCAGATGGTACGTTTTATCAATTTCAACAGATATGTTATTTAATGCTGTCCAATCTGTCATCTATCGTCTGCAAGCGGTGTTTGAGAATGAAGGGCGTCACATTGAGCAAAGATTGTGACCTAATACAAGAGAGAAGTCAAGTTACCTAATGTGTTATATAAGCTGCCATGTATTATATTATCTACCAATATTTTACAGCTCTTTTGTTGGGTTACGGGGATAATAAAGGCCTTTTTCAAATATTTTTTGTGGACAATAATATTTTGTTTGTCATTTGCTCACATATTATGTCGTGCAGACCAAAGTGTTATAACTTCTAGAATAACACTGGTACACACAAATTTACCCCTTATGTTTAGTTTTCGCTTTTCGCTAATTAGAAGAAATAGAATAAGGAATATTTTCTTTACACCAATAACTTTAGAAATTTTGTGCTAAAAATAATACAAATGTTTTTACTACCACGTTTTTCAACGCAAAAGGTCGATCTAAAATGTTTTTATTCGAGGGGACACATTTTTAAAATTGTGTACAGTATAATAAGCAATGATAACATTTGACAAGCCCATAGGATATTTGGAATAAAGTACGACAAATATATTTTGTCACTCCCCTCAATATTTCATTTGTTGGATTATGACAAACATCCAGTTAAATAGTCAAGTGTCGCCATTCAGTCAAGAAACTACACATTCCTTATTGCAAGAAATCCTATTAGTAGTGCCATAATAAATTTTGGTAATATATTAACAATTCAAAAAATCGTTTATTGATATCAGCAGTGTTTTCAAACATTCAATCTACGATTCACAAAACCCTTCTAAAATAAATAAAAAATTTGCTACGTGTTTTAATTTGCATTTACCTATTTTACATATCTCGGATTGCATTTAAAAATTGTCATCCAATTATTCTACTTTTGGCGAAATAGTGTTTTATTAATTTATCATTTGATATTATTAGGGTTCTTTCCTGGTATTAAAAAAGGAAAAATACGTGTCGACCATTTATATTTTTCAATTTATCAAACAATTTGGCCGCTTAATCTATGATTCTGGTAGAGCGTCATCTAGCGAATGAAATTGTAACTAAAATCAATTTCGAATTTTTCATTAATTGCCATAAAAATTCCCATTGCATCCTGAAAACAATGGTGTTTACCGCATTGCTCTAGCGCAAATATTCGCGGAGTTATTAATTTTTAAAATAGTGCGGGACTTTTGGATCACTCTGTATATACGAGTATAATATTGTTGCAAATGCCGACGTATGGATAAGCTGGCAGTCGTGTACGTGAGGCGAGTGTTGATGGTCCTACCGCACGCGGACAACAAGAAGCAAAGGCAGGGCTAGATGTTAACACCGAGTATGATCAGGGGCAGCCCACGGGACAGAGGTAGAGGCCATGACACAAACTTGGATACTTATCCCCGAGACATGGAGGGAGAGACTGTGTGTTAGACAGAAGCCGTCTGCTGAGAGACACACCCTAGAACCATCTGCTGACCCCCTGCCAACTCTATAAAGAGTCCCTGGGGGCCCCACATGGGCTGGGCTTTGGCTTTTCCTCCCCTCTGTCCCTGCCACCAGCTGACCGCTCTCTCTTTGGATCTTTATTTTGACGTCAACATTTTTAGTTTTACATACAAATTGAGGTTTACAGGTATTATTAATAAAGATATAGCATATATACAAAATATGGGGGTGGTAGCAAATAGAAACAGTGTACATTTTAATAGAAGGTAGGATATTTTAAGGCATCGGCTCTAACTAATTGGGAGATATGTGACATATACTAAAAGTGTCATTATTATACAGTTTTAAATTATACGATATATATATATTATAAAAAATAAATAGTTGTATAGTTTTATAGTTATGTATTCTATTAAAATTATCTTCATTATTTTGATTATTTAAATTCAAATTATAAAATTTGTAAATTGTTATTATTTAGTATAGATAAAGAGAAAAAAAATCCTTTACTTCTAAAACATCATCTAGTTAATTATATATTTATAATTAATAACAATAAAAATTTAACAACGTAACGTCTTTTGCATCGGCTTTTACACGTCATTTAGACATACTCTAATCCTATATATAGAATAATAGAAGTGAGAATATATATGATAGTTAGAAAAAAGAGAGAAAGACAGAACCATGCACTATTAATCAAACTAATAATAAGAATACAAAAAGTTTTGTAAAGAAGGTAGATAAGATTGTTAGTATATATATATATATATATTTTATAATTTTATATTTTATCCTTTTTTTTTTTTAAATGATTTTTTAAATTTTTTTTATTTTAAAATATGAATATAAATAGTTGTATTTAGTAATATATCTATACTATGAATTAACTTTTGTTATAAGTTTGGTTATTATGTTTTGAAACCCTAATGGTAGACCAGACATATACAAAAAACTTAAATTGGAGTAATTATTGAAAAAAGAGGTCTGCTGAACCGGGAATTCTCAAATAGAAATTCAGCCACAACATTTCATCCCTTCTCTATTATGTCATAGACCTCCTTTCAACCGGATTTTATGTGTTAATATAAAGTTACTTCAGTGAAACATTTATATGAACAGATATAATGTGTACCTACCTTGTCCGCGTCGCCTTCAACTGTAAACATCTATTTCTGGATGACACATGTTGTGGGGGGGGGACAAAATTAGACCGTTTATTTTGAAGTTGTAGAAAAACAAGACATTCAAAGAAGAAAGAAAAGATAGTTAAGGGAAGAAATCCAAATTTTATCATCTTTACAGCCAGTTAAATTGAAATAATTGATTCAACACTTATTCATCTTTCAATATTCCTTTAAAAAGGCAAATTATTAGAGTTTAATAAAGCTATTAATTGTGAAAATTCACTTTTATTTAATTTCCATTTTCCTCCCCAGAAATTGGAGATTAAACAAAATGAATTCTATACAATATTACTTTAAAAATCTTGTGAAAAAATCTTCAAATCAGCTATTTAATTTAAGTTTAACTAATTATTAAAGATTATAAATTTGTATAGTTATTATTGAAAGAAATTATAGAAAGTTGATTTAATAAATGGATACTTCCATTTATTTTTTTTTAAGTATTTTATAATTGATATACTGTTGAAATATTTTACTTGTCTGATACTAAATTTGTTTTTAATAAATTCCATGTTTAAATTTTTAACATCTTCTATGAAATTTTCTAATATATTATTTATTCTATAAAATCTTAGAAACTGACCAAAATATATACCTTTACAACAATTTAATGAAATATTAGAATTCATATTACAGTATTTTATAATATTGAAATTATAATTACTTTTTTTATTATAAATTTTAATAGCATTATTTGTAAGGTCTATATTTAGGTCTAAAAAGTTAACTTTTTTGTTTCTATAAATTTTTTCATTGTTCTTAAATTTCAAGTATTTAGGATAAATTTTAGGTATTAAATTTTTGAACTGTGGATTATTAAATATTATGATGTCATCTACATAACGGAACATTTTCCAGTTAACATTATTTTGTAGAAAGTATTCTCTTTCGTACCAGAATAATATTAAGTTTGCTAATAACGGACTTGATGAAGTTCCCATGGGAACGCCTTCTGATTGAATATATATTTTATTTTTAAATTCTATATAGTTAAAATTTAAAAATGTTTCCAGTAGAGTTTTTGCTGTTTTAAGATCTAATTTAATTGTTTTATATCTGTTATGAATAATTTTAATGTGGAAAGTTTTGTCATTAATGATTTCGTTAAATAAATTGGTTATTTTATTATTTAGATCTCTTAAATTTATTTTAGAATATAGGTCCTCAAAGTCAAATGTGTGTACTGTTTCCATGTTTGTCCAATTGTTCATTAAATAGTTAATGATTTTTTTATTTGAGTCGATAAATTTATAATTATATCTATTAGTTAATTTATTTATAATAAATTGTAGTGTTGAAGCTAATTGTATATCAATGTTTTTTATAACTGAATTTATACCAGATGTGATTGTTCTGAAAGAAATAGGTTTTTTGTGTAGTTTAGGAATTATATAGAACTTTGGTATGTTTGGATTTTTGTAGTGATTATAAATTTTTAGTGAATTTTCAACGTTTTTGATGTCTTTTTTGATTTTTGTGGCTGTAGTTCTAGCAAAAGTGTATTTATGATTATTATCAATTTCCTTTTTTAGTATATCGTGGTATAGATTTTTACAAATTATAGATAAGTTATTGGAACATTTATCTATAGGAGTGATAATAAAGTCCTTCTGTAAATTAATTATATTTTATTTAAAAGAAGGAATATCTGAATTAGGTTTTGTGTATTTAAGTGCATTATTATAATAATTTATAATTTCCTTTTTAATATTATGTTTCCATTCCAGAAAAGTAAATTCTGGAATACTGTATTTTATACTAGTTTTATTTATGAAAATATCTATATCTTTTAATATAGATTTAATTGTATTATTATAATTGTGTTTAATTTGAGGTATATATTTATACCCTTTATTTAAAATATCCTGATATTCTGGATTTAAAAAAGAAAAATTGCTAGTTAATATATGACTTGAAAACTTATATCTATCAATATAGTTGTTGCAATTACATTTAATTTTTTTAAAATTTGCCAAATTATTAATAAATTGGTTATAATTGCAAACTAAATTACCTATATTTTTGTTGTATCTCCAGATTGTTTTGAAATTTAAATTTTTTATAGGGAAAAGATTATTAATGTTTTGGTTATTAAAAATATCATTAAACTTAATATGATTAAATAAATTGTTATTAAATTTAATGATAATATTAATGTTATTAGTAGATTGTTTAATTTTTCTGTATTTAAAGATGTCGTGTGTGATATCTATTAATCTGTTAGTCAGATTATGAATTTTAATATATTCTATAAGTTTGATAAATTTATTATTATTTAGTTTAAATAATGTTTTAATAAATTTATCGACGAAGTTGTTAGTGTACATTTGTTTTGGGTCCAGTAATTCTTTAAATTCAATGTAACCTAATTTATTGGTAGTTTTACCTCTAGTTTTATTAGGTTTAGTTTTAAATTCATTTTTTTTTGTATTGGCAGCTGATTTCATAAGTTGAATTTTCTTCTGTTTGTGGTTTGTATGTGTAGTTTAATTCGTCATTAAGTCCATAAGGGAATAATGTGTTGTCTTTATAAATGTAGTTGTTTTCTAATAATAGTCGTTGTTTTTTGTTTTGACATATGTCTAGTATTTCTATCTTAAAGTTGTTAAAAGTATGTAATTGATTGTGTTCTTTCATATATATATTACCAATTGATTTTTTAGCGTGGTTTCTATGTAGGTTTATTCGTATATTTAATGGATTACACGTTTGTCCTATATATGATAATTGACAAATTTGGCATGTTAATTTATAAATAGTATTTACTAATTTACAACTAGTCGTTTGAAATGTGTCATGGTTCTTAAGAGAGGGACAAGTTTGACAATTTTTTCTTAGGCAATTCTTAGCGAGTTTAAATTAACATAAAAGAGGTGCTAACCCTAATATGCTGGTAGTTTTTTTTTAGTTTTTTAGTTTGTTATTCTATTGAGAATTTTTTTTTAAATATATTTATCTTAATTGTTTTTGTGGTGATTAAATTTGTAATAAAATGAATAATTAATCTATAAACACATAGATATTACTGTTTGTTATCTGTTATATTTTTAAGAATAACTAATAAAAAATATCTTTAAACTATCTAAACACTGAAAAAAACAAAAGTTCTGAAGTTATTTTTTCTAAAATTACTTTTATAATTTACTTTTTCATAATCAAACAATAAAAGATAATTATAATCTGTATGGAGTTTTA